>JAQZBX010002027.1:0-75875 GCA_029593785.1 Cabassous unicinctus | reverse complement strand
AAAAAGTGGAGTACCAACAATGAAATGGGCAATCAAATAGAGAAAAATATATAGAGTGATATAAAATGCCAGAATGATGAGGAGAGAGAGAAAGAAAAAAAAAAAAGGACAGGGAGAAAAATGTTAAAAAATAAACAAACAAACAAACAAAAAACCCCAGAATAGACAAGATAGAAATTGAAACCAGTAAAGTTGAGGACTAATAAAAAAAAATGGAATGTAAGAAGCACAACAGAATGCTGAAGATAGAAAGATGAAGGAAGGAAAAGAGACAGCCTTTGTAGACAAAATCAGTATACACAGAAAATGGGAACTCAAGGAAGGAGAAGCACAACAAAGAAGAAACTCGTTGGCAGCACCTAATTTTAAAAAAATGAGGCGGGGAGGGAAGATAGTGGAAAGAAAAACAAGAAACAGAACAAGAACATCAACAAAAACAAACAAACAAAATCTCCAAACAAAGGCACAAGCAAGCAGTCAAACAAACCTAAGGGAGAACAGCATTCCTTCTTGGGCCCTTGTAGGGCCTCTCAGGCTTCCTGTGTTCATCAATCCATTACCCCTCAGGCTTCTCTCTGCAGATTTTGAGGTGGGTTTTATCATGTAAACTTAATTTTTTTTTAAGTAACCTTTTTTTTTTTTTTTGGAAAAATAAGGGACCCAAAAGATCCTAGTACAAAAATAATGCCTTTTTTCCCTGCCCTATGATATCAGCTGAATATTAGATATCCCAGTGGGTCACTACTCTTAGAGGAGCTGGGAACTGAGCTAGGGATGTCATATATTCAAGGCAGAAATTCCTCCACTAAGCTACCTTTCTAACTGGGTCAGTTACTTATTCAGAAAGCTTTTCAGTCACTTTCCCCTGGGCAGCTTTTACTCTCCTAGGGCAGCTGGATTCAGCAGGCTGTATGACCAGATCCCTCCTCTCCTCTCCTGGTCAGGTTGAGTTCCCTTTTGAAATTTAAATGGGACCCTGATGATTGAGTACAAACACTGAGTGATTTTTCAAGCCTCTTCTAGACCACCCCTTCCTCCCAGGGGACCCTAAATAGGCTCTTGGAAACTTATTAAGGGCTTCTCACTGTCTGAATCCCTTAGGGGAGTTTAAATTTTGATAGCCCTCAGCACAGAACTATTAAATTGGCTGACTCTGCCCTCTCTCAGGACAAGCCTCTGTATCCCAGGGTGGTTTGGTAAATCAGGTTTCCTCAGCAGATTCCCCACTCCCCTCAGTCTGGTGCCACTTTGAGCCAGCGGGTATGCTCCCCAAAGCTCTAAGGGGTTCCAGGCAACCAAACCCACAGAAAGGAAACCCCTCTGCACCCCTTGCCAGAACCCTCCCACTCTCAGAGAATGCTCCCTCTTGCTGGGTGACTGGTGGAAGTCGGGGCTCACCCTGGCTCTTTGTCCTGCTGGTGGGGCTTAACCATCTGTGATTTCCATGGGGCTAAAACCTCATGGTTTTTTCTTGAGCAATCTGTCTCCCTGTCCTGCTCTCTCCAGATAGATGCCCCAAAGCCTCCTGCTCTGTGGGCTTCCAGAACAGCTCACTTGGGCAGGATTCTGTCCCCAATCAGCTGTCTTTTGTGAGATAGATGGTGAGTGCCCACTTAAGCCAATGCCATCTTGCCCCCAAATCCCACAGTATACTCTTCAAATATATGTCCCAGAGACTTAAATTTTTGGACTGTTCATATGCCAGGAGAGCTCTTCATCTCATCAGAGTTGCAGCCAACACCTATTCTCCAGATCATTGTACTCACCCCGGATAACTAACAAGTACATGATGATTGGCAATGCCCATCCAAAGGAAAAGAGAGTGTCTGCAACTGCAAGCAAGATAGCTCAATCAATCTGTTCCATGGGATCTAAGTCACATTTCATTATAAACAGAGTGCGCATCACCATCCCAAAATTCCCATTTGGGGAATGAACAATTGACTAAAGTTGATGTATTATTATTCTATTATTAATCTATTATAGACATTATTATTCTAACAGTGGAAGAATTTGTTTCACTTTTATAAAGGCATTGTCCATCAGAGGTTCTGAGGGGAAGGATAGGGAAGAATAAGTGTAAGATGGGGCATTTTGGAGACATTGGAATTGTCCTGCATGACATCACAATGATGGATAAAGGCCATTATACATTTTGTCAAAACCTATAACATTGTGTAGTGATAAGTGTAAACTATAATGTAAACTATAGTCCATGATTTGTAGCAATACTTCAATATGCATTCATCAATTGTAAAAATTCACCACACTAATTAAAGATGTTAATGTGGGAAAGTGTAGGAAGGGAAGGCTGGGGTATATGGGAATTATATTTTTGATGTAACATATGTGTATTCTAAAGTTTCTCTAAAAATAAAAAAGTACTGGGTTTGGCTTAGAGTGAGGCCATATTTAAGCATCAAGGAGGCTCTCAGGAGGTAACTCTTAGGCAACCTATAATACTAGGCTATGTTTCAATTTCAAAAGTAAAGGTTCATAAGTACAGCGTTCAATATCAGGGGCCCATGTATGGTCCATACTTCTTCATTAATCACTGCTTCTGTACTTGGGAGATTCTTGCTGCCCCATTAGAGAATTAGGCAGAGCACCCCAGGATGGAAATTTGATGTTCTTTCAATTATTGTTTAGATCTCCTCCCACTGTGACAATGTCCCATGAACACTTGAACACATATGCTTTATAGGAATGTCCCAGGTGAACCTCCTCCCATGCACCCCCTATCAATCCAAAGTCATACCAATGATCTTCCCCTGCCATAGTTGTAGCCATTCTGTAATCCAAAACCTCTTCAAAAATGAAGCCAACAAAATAGCAAAATACATTTAATAAGAAAATGAAATAATAATGGTAGTTTTAAAATTAAAAAATAAAATCCAAAAATTTTTTTAAAATTTCAAATAATAAAATGTAAAATAAATAAGATTAAATTTTCTTGACATTTGGTCTTCCATTGTGGTCAATCTTTTGTCTTGTATGTACAGTGACATTTTCTTCTGTTAATTCCCACAGTGTCTTTTTATTTTTTCATTTTATCTTCAATGAAGCTTTAGATTACAGAAAAGTCATGTACAGAATATAGGGAATTCCCATATACCCAACATCCTCCCCCCAATCCCCTTTCCTCTATTAATAACATTTCACATTTGGATTGTACATTTTTCATGATTGCTGTACAAATATTGAAGCATTACTACTAACCACGTTCAATGATTTACATTATGATTTACATTTTGGACCATATACTTCTGTTTTAAAAATCAATTGATATATATTAATAAACATATAGTTAATCCAAATTGTTCCATCAATGGCATATGCCATAATCATATAGTTTTGCATTCATCGCTTTAATCATTAGAACATTTTCATTATTTCAGAAATAATAATAATAAAGGAAAAACAGACAAGTAAACAAACAAGAAAATTCCTCACCTTTCAATCTCTCTATGCTTCCCCCACTGTATATAGCTGCTGTTTCTGGCTATTCTATCTGAAGTGTATAATAAATGGCTTTAATATAATCACAATGTTGTATAGTCATCATCTCAAAAATTTTAAAACAATTTCACTACTCCAAAAAGAAAGACTCCACACTCATTAACATTCCTTCCTAAGATCTACATAATCACTAATCTTTCATTTTTATAAAGTGATTTATATTTATATTTTATAATATTGGAATTATACTATATGTAGTATTCTGTGTCTAGTCTCCATTACTTAGTATAATGCTTCCTTTTTCTGATACTAACATTTTGTACTATTAATATATATTTGTCCAGCTTCTAAGAAAAATGGTCTTATATATGCAATTCTATCCATATTCATATTTCATGAAATAAATTTATATTTCACATAATATATTTACTTCATAATAGGGCAATCATATAGTATTTGTCCTTTTGTGTGTGGCTTGCTTCACTCAAAATGATGTTCTCCAGGTTCATCCATGTTGTCATATATTTCACCACTTCATTTCTTCTTATCACCACATAATATTCCATCGTGTGTATATTCCACAATTTGTTTATCCATTCATCAGTTGATTGACATCTGGGTTGTTTCTAACCTTTGGCTATCAGGAATAGTGCTTCTATGAACACCGATGTGCAGATGTCTGTTCATATCACAGCTCTCAGTTCTTCTGGTTATATACCTAGGATTGTTATTGATGGGTCCCATGGCAAGTTTATACACAACATCCTTAGGAACAGCGAAAGACTCCTCCACAGTGGCAGTACTATTCTATATTCCCATCAACAGCGAACAAGCATTCCAAGCATACCCCATCCTCTCCCACATTTACAGTTTTCCAACTTTTTAATAGCAGCCAGTCTAATAGGTGTGAAATAGTATCTCGTAGTTTTGATATGCATTTCCCTAATTGCTAGTGATATTGAACATTTTTTAAATATGTTTCTTCATCACTTGTATTTCTTCTTTGGACATTTGTATTTTCAAGTCTTTGGTCCATTTTTTATTCAGGTAGTTGGTCTTTTAATTGTTGAGTTGTATGATCTCCTTATATATCAAAGAATATTAAAACTTTATCAGATAGGTGATTGCCAAATGTTTTCTCCCATTGAGTCAGCTGCCTTTCTCCCTTTTGACAAAGTCCTTTTAGATGCAAAAGTGTTGGATTTTAAGAAGGTCTCATTTATCTATTTTTTCTTTTGTTGCTCATGCTTTCAGAGTAAGTTTTAAGAAACTACCACCTACCACAAGGTCTTGAAGATGTTTTCGTACATTTTATTCTAGGAGTTTTATGGTTGTTGGTTTTATATTTAAGTCCTTGATCCATTTTGAGTTAATTTTTGTATAAGGCGTGAGATAGGGGTCTTCTTTCTCTCTTTTGGATATGGCTATCCTGTTCTCCCAGCATCATTTTTTGAATAGACCATTCTGGCTCAGCTTGGTGGGCTTGACAGCTTTGTCAAAAATTGTGTGACTGTAGATGTGACAGTCAATTTCTGAGTTCTTCATTTGGTTCCATTGTTGAATCTGCCTGTACTTATGGCAGTAGCATGCTGTTTTGTTTTTTTGTTTTGTTTTGTTTTGTTTTGTTTTTACCACTGTAGCTAAGTAAAATGGGTTAAAGTCAGGAAGCGATAGTCCTCCAACTCTTTCTTCTTTCTAAGACATTTTTTTTTTTTTTTTGCTTTTCAGGGACACTTACCCTTCCAAATAAATTTGATTATTGGTTTTCCAATATCTGTGAAAAAAGATGATGGGATTTTTATTGGCATTGCATTGAACCTGTAAGTCAGTTTGGGTAGTATTGACATCTTAATAATATTTTGTCTTCCAATCCATGAACACAAAATGTCTTTCCACTTAAGTCTTCTTCCATTTCTTTCAGCAATGTTTTGTAGTTTTCTTAATAGAGGTCTTCTATGTCCTTGATTAAGTTTATTCCTAAATAATTGACAGTTTTAGTCACTATCATAACTGGGATTTTTTTTGTTTTCCTCCTCAAATTGCACATCACTAGTGTATAAAAAAGGTATTGATTTTTGGGTATTAATCTTTTATCCCACCACTTTGCTGAAATCATCTATTAATTCTAGTAGCTTTGTTGTGGAATTTTCAGAATTTTCTAGATATATGATCATGTCATCTGGGAATAGTGAAAGTTTTACTTCTTCCTTTCCTTATTGGGTGCCTTTTATTTGTCGACCCTAATTGCTCTAGCTACAACTTCTAGCAAAATATTGAATAATAATTTTGATAGTGGGCATCCGTGTTTTGTTCCTAATCTCAGTGGGAAAGCTTTATGTCTTTCACTATTAAGTACAATACCAGGTGTAGGTTTTTCATACATGCATTTCACCATATTGAGAAAGCTTCCCTCTATTCCTATCTTTAGGAGTGTTTTTATCAAGAATGTGTGCTCTATTTTGTCAAATGCCTTTTCTGCATCAATTGAGAGGATTATGTGAGTTTTCTTCTTCAATTAATCAATGTGGTTTATTACACAAATTGATTTTATTGTGTTTAACCACACTAGTGTGTAAAACCACACTATTGTGTTTAACTCACTTGATCGTGGAGTATAATTACTTAATTGGCTTTTTGATTCTGTTTGCAAGTATTCTATGAAGGATTTTTGCATCTATATTCATTAAATATGTTGGTCTGTAATTATCTTTATTTTGTAGTATCTTTATCTGGTTTTGATAATAGGGTGATGTTGGCTTCAAAGAAGGAGTTTGGTAGCATTCTTTCCTGTTCAATTTTTTGGAAGAGCTTGAGTGAGATTGGTATTAGTTCATCTTTGAATGATTGGTAGAATACACCTGTGAAGTCATCTGGTCCTGGGTTTTTCAACTTTCAGAGGATTTTGATGACTGTTTCAATTTAATCCCTTATGATTGGTTTGTTGATATCTCCTATTTCTTCTAAAGTCAGTGTAAGGTAGTTCATGTGTTTCTAGGAATTTGTCCATCTCCTCTACATTGTCTAGTTTTTTTTGGCATACACTTGTTCATAGTATCCTCTTTTGATCTCTCTTGTTTCGATGGCATCAGTGTTAATATTTCCTTTCTCATTTCTGATTTTCTTAATTTTTGCTCTCTCTCATTTTTTTGTCAGTCTAGCTAAGAGTTTATTGATTTTGTTAATCTCAAAGAACAAACTTTTGGTTTTCTTTATTATCTCTATTTTTTTTTTTACTTCTCAACTTCATTTATTTCTACTCTGATCTTTACTATTTCTTTCCTTTGGATTAGTTTGGGATTAGTTGACTCTCCTTTTCTAGTTCTTCCAGGTGTGCCATTACATCATTGATTTTAGCTCTCTTCTTTTTAAATGTTAGCACTGTGGGTCATAAATTTCTCTCTTAGCACTACCTTTGCAGTGTCCCATAGGTTTTGATATGCTGTGTTCTCATTTTCATTCATTTCATGATATTTTCCAGTTCAGATGATCTGTCTTCAAAATCACTAATTCTGTCTTCAAGCATTTCAAGTATGTTCATATATTCATCTAATGTATTTTTAATCTCATCCATCCTGTATTTCATACCCATAACATCAATTACTTTTGTTTGCAGACTTTCTAATTGTTCTTTATGCTCATCCAGTCTTCTGAATATCCTTTATATCTTTGTAATATTTTCTTTCAAAAAATGATCTACGAGACTGTGTGATAATCATTGATTAATTATCTCATATTCTGGATATTTGGTTTGTTCTTTTGGCTGGTCCATCTCTTCCTGTTTCCTAGTAGGGTTCATAATTTTTTAGCTGATGTCTACTCATCTGATATGTTGGTGAATTTGCTCTGTTGACCAATTTCTCTCTCTTTTTGATTGTTATTTTTTTCATAGCTCTTTGGTTCAACTTATTCTAAGTCTTTAAAATTGCCCAGTTTAAGTTACCAAAATTATGCTAGGGACTCACTACTGGGTCACAGTCTTTCTCCCTGGGGTGGGTTAAAGAGACCTCTAAGGCAGTTTCTGTCCATGTAATTTCCAGACTGGCTGGCAGGTGGTGGTCATTGACACATCTTCCATGGAGGTGTATCTCTCTTGGTTTTCCCTTTTTTGCCTCTGCCCAGAGCTGAGATTCAAAGTGGACTCTGCTATTCAAATTCACTGAAGAACAGCCCCCAGACTCCCCTCCCCTTTTCCATTGTACAGCTGGCAGGGAGGAAGACCTCTGCTCCCCTTTCAGTCATCTGAAATGATTAGGGGTTTCACCTCCAGGGAATATCTTGACAGTGGGGGAGGGGAGCCATTCTTGGAAGCCTGGAGTTTTAGTAAATCACAGTTTTTTGGTTTGAATTCTTCATCTCTCTGTCACTCACCCTTCTGGGAGTTCTGAAGCATTGACCTGGCCTGCTGCTGCCCCGCAAAGCTGGTCCCTCAGGCAGCCTTTGGCTGTTTTTCCATTGTTTTTGTGAGAGCTGTCTTTTCTGTCTTCTCCATCACCATATTCCCACAGTTTGTGGGCCACACACTTTTTTACATTTTGGCAAAATTAACATGGCCTGTAACCATCATTGCAATATCATGTAGAACAAATCCAATGCCCCAAGAATGCTGCATGTTCCATCTCTTCTATACTTCCCTCCACCTTCCTTCATTACCCATGACAACCACCAAGTTTCACTCCTTGAAGAACAAAATTCATAGTTACTTGCACCAACATTGAGGGTTTGACATACTGGTCTGTCCTCCCATATTATGCATGACCTACAATCTACAAAGACTCCTGGCATTGGAAATGACTCCCAGGGATAAGCTTCCCTGGCAGTGACAGATTACTATCAAGAAACAAATAACAATGCAATTGGAAAAAGACCTTGACCAAAAGTGGGAAATGATAAAAAACAAATGAGTTTATGTGGCTAAGAGATTTCAAAGTGAGTTGGGAGGTCATTCCAGGGGTTATGCTTATGCACATCTCAGCAGGATCTCATTGACTGCCACAGAAAATATTGCCTCAAATAGTGGGGCTTCTGACAGCTCAGGATTTGGTACCCTACTTTGGAATTTATGCTCCCCAGTGTGTAAGAATTGGACTCATTTGTGATTTCCCTACACATGGCTCTTCTGTTCTTTTAAATTGAACCTATATTTAGTACTAGAGTTAACAGGCACATGTCCATGAGACTTAAATCTTGGGCTGGCCATGTGCCTGAATCTCAACAGAGTTGCAACATCTACTCTCCAGTTCATTGGACTCACCCAGGACAACTAACAAGGCGGTGGTGATGACAAATACCATTCCAAGGAAATGAGAGAGTCTAAAACTGCAAGCAAAAGTTCCCCATCCATTGACTGCATGGAATTTCAGCCCCCTCTCAATTCATAATTAGAATGAATTATGTACTTATGTAGACTTACTGGTATTCTACTATTGAATTATTGTGATTTTGGCTATGGAAGAAATTATATCATTGATGTGGAGACAGTGGCCATTGGAAATTCTGAGGGCAGGGAGAGGGAAAAAACAGGTGTAGCAAGGACTTGGGAATTGTAATAAATGACATTGCAATGACAGATGATGGCCATTATATACCTTGCCATAACCTACAGAATTGGGTAGGGGAGAGTGTAAAGTAAAATGTAAACTTTAATCCACACTTAGTGGAAATTCTCCAAAATGTATTCATCAATTGCAATGAGTGTACCTCACTAATGAAAGATGTTGTTATTGTGGGAAAATGTGGGAGTTGTTAGGAGCAGGGCATATGGGAATACCCTATAATTTTTATATGATGTTTGTGTAATCTAGGTATTTTTTAAAAATAAAGAATGAAATAAAGAATGCAATAGCAAAAGCAAAAATAAACCATGTAAGTATTCAGATAGTATTAGAACTTACAAACACTTGGATATTTTTCAGAGTCCATCATCTACTAGATTACTAAAGTCGGTAAGATCAATTTTGTGGAATCTATTCCAGGTCTGCTGATGGCAGACTCTAAAGGAAAATGTACAGCAGTGGGTACATCTAAAGATTCACAGTTCCCTGATTTCACTACAGGATTCCATTCATTTAAGACTGAGGGAAAAATTAAACCATATGTTAGTGGCATACCTTTTACATACCCTAAAAAGATTTAAAACCATAGGAAAAAATCATCAGTACATAATGTAACTGCTCCACAGCCCATTTTGAGTAACAGAATTAATAATAATACCTGTTCAAGTTGAGTTGCTGGTTATTTCATTCCTGTCATATCCTCTGTAATGGATTTGGGAATGATCATGGAAATTGAAGAAAGTATACAGAATTTTGAAGCAACACCACAGACAAATTTGGGTAAAATGATTTCTCGTGGAATTAAACTTTCTCAGTAGCAATGAAAAAATGATTGTATTGACTACCAAAGGGAACAATTCAGGAATGAAAACCTTGGAAACAAGTTTAACTGCACCTTAAAAAGCCCCTAAATTAGTGAATGTATAGCATCTTCTTTACATTCAGTTTCATCCAAGTCATTCTGAGATTTCTTCCTAGAAGAAAAGAAATGGATTATGGGCCATAGTTCGGGAGATCACCTCAAAATAGATTTTTAAAGCAATTGAAAGTTCCCAGTCTTCAAAAGTTGTAAGATGCTCTACTCATAGTACCCAAAGGCCATATGACAACCATTTTTCACTTCTAGACAATCACAATCGGTGGCTATCTTCTTCATTGACTGCCTCTTTCATGGAAGCCCCACTCATTTTTGCATCTTTGTAGAAAAATTACAGCAAGAAGCAAATTAGAAATTGAGTAAATCCCTTTGTTATGATTTGATTGGGGAGCATGCTATACAAGATTTATTGGTCTTCTATGAGGCATTTGGTAACACTGATGAGTATGTTACTATTGAAAAGTCACTGCAGGGATAGAAGGAAGTATCTATGTGAAATAAGCATGGATGCTAGTCCATTGTGGAGTTGGGATGCATTTTTCATAACTGTGATTTTTATAATATAAAAAAGCTGCAGAAAAAAGGTCTTAAAATTTGGCAAAATCATTCTAGACAGAATAAGAAAAGATCCAATTGCTTTATTGCAGTATAAGCATATAATGCTTAAATGATTAAATAGAAATTCCTCAAAATGTGATTTCAGTAACTTTTGATGTAAAAACATATGTGATGAAATACTCATTAGGGTAATTTTCAATAGAATTATTTGTTCTGAATAAACTTACACAAGAAAACATGAATGATTTAAGAAAGATGCATTAAAAACTTTCCATTTGAGAATTTTGGATAAATAATTTAGAAGATTTTGCCAAAAATCTGTTGTCATTTATTCTATTTTTCATTTTCAGCATTCTGAATCAATATATAGCACACAGCTTATAACAGTGTTTTAGTTTTTCTATGATTGGTATTTATGGATAATATAACCCATTAATTATTATTGATATTATAAATTAGCATTTTCTTAGTTTTGCCACTCTTTGTTTTATTATTTTAGGAGATACTTTCCTTTTGTAATGTATCCTGCTTTATTTTCCAGGTTATTTTGTTATCATTGTTTGATCATTTATACTGAAATGAGGCTGATGCAACCAATCATAATAACCACTAAGACAACATTTTCAGTTAATGCACTGACTGAAGATTTCTGTGCAGTTAAATGAATGAACCCCCCTAAAACTAACAAACCTGGGTTTCTAAGGGGCCAAGAGTATAATAATTACAGAGTTATAGCTATTACCCAAAGGTCTGGGGTAAATAATTGGTGAAGGGAATGCTGCTCATTCTCTCCTTCAATAATCTCCTGTGACTAATCAGCACTTTGCCCCACTGGGCCTTCTCCAGGTCTCTAAAAGCCTTTTTATACATTCAACTGCACAATCATGTTCTTTTTTCTTCTCTTAATTTTCTGTTACAAACATTAGAAGATTGACAAGTGGAAAAAAGGATTGAATCTCTCATCTTTGGAAATTTTGATTGAGGAGAGGAGTTTGATAACTTATGTAAACCTTTTTCTTTTGGATTCTAATCTTACACATTGTGCTTACATTTTATTTCAAGTATTCCATTTCCTTCTGCATTGAGGAAACTATTCCTGAAAAAAAAATCACTCAAAGTAATAAAATCTGTGAGAAGTGGCATAGTTTACAGCCCATCCAAGAGCTTTCTTATTTTTTAATAGTTAGTTTTCTGGTCATCAACATTTGTACCACTCAATATGAGGAAGTTGCAATTGGTGGGTACATAACTGAAACTACAATATTGGGAATGCTCTTTTTGCAATATGGCAAGGGAGGGTTACTGGTTAAGGGTGTTCGATGTGGGGACCATTTGGACAGAGCACATCTGGGGCAGACTCCTAAGGAGTTTGTGAATGCTCATCTTGTCATAGTGTGTTATATCAGTGGGTGGAGATCCACATAATGAGAGGGAAGGTGTTTGGCTCCCATCCTTGGGAGGCCCACTATGTTCTCAAGTAGAGGGGCAGTAGTCTTTTGAGAGCATGGGCAGTGCCTAATAGGGGAGGATAGACCAGTGTGTCAAGCCCACGGTGTTGTTGAAAGTGACTATGAATCTTGTCCTTCAAGAAGTGAAGCCTGGTGGTTGACATGGGTCCCAAGAGGATGGGAGGGAGGAATAGAATAGATGCAACATGGGCATTTGGGGAGTAATGGAAGTGTTCTACATGATCTTTCAATGATGGGTATAGGCTGTGTTAAATTTCATCAAAATTTATAAAACTGTGTGGTCCAAAATGTAAAACTTAATGTGAACCATTGACCATCGTTAGTAGCTATGTTTAATATTGGTACATCAGTTGTAACAAATGTACCATCTGCATATAAAATGTTATTAATAAGGGAAGGAGGAAAAGGGGGAAGATATTGGGTACATAAGAGTCCCCTGTATTTGGTATGTGACTTTTCTTTAACCAGCCCCTTGGAATTGAAGCCCCCTCTCAATAAGAAGTGGAGTGGGCATTACCTTTCCAGAATCCTCTGGATTTGGGTATGAACTATGGACTAAAGCAGACTTACTGGTGTTCTACTATAGACACTGTGATTCTACCAATTAAAGAGATTATATCATTGGTATGGAAGCTGTGGCCACTGGAGTTTCTGAGGGCTTGGAGAAGGAAAAACAGGTGTAATCCAGGGTGCATTTTCAGGACTTGGGAATTATCATGAATGACATTTCAAAGACAGATACAGGCCATCATATATTTTGCCATAATCTATAAAATTTTGTGTGAGAGACTGTAAACTACAATGAAAACTATAATCCATGTTTAGTGGCAATGCTCCAAAATGTGTTCATCAATTGCATGAATATACTACACTAATGAAGGAGGTTGTTATTGTGGGAAAATGTGGGAAGTGTGGGGAATGGGGCATACGGGAATTTCCTATTTTGTTGGACTGTTATAGTCAGTGTTCTTAATATGTCATTTTGTTTTTGGCCTGGCAGCTCAGTTTTTTTTTTTTTTTCAGTTTTGGTAGTTGGAAATATAATATATATACACACATCATTTTCTGCACCAGGATTCACTATACTCTAATACCATCTTTTGCTTTTTAGCTTTTCTTCTAATTATATATATGGCCTTAGAATTTCTTTTACAACCATCACCTTACCCAAATACTATTACTGCTAATTACAATCACTATATTGTAATTTCAACATTTCTGTTTCCTTCTTTACTTTGGGTATTCCCAGGACACTTTTTTGACCTTTTTTCTTTCTGGACTAACTGTTGGTGTGCTCATACACTTTCAACCTACAGTTGATAGGTTCTGCAGTATTGTGGGAAAGATGTGAATATTTGAGAAAGCAATGGACACAAAACAGACAAATCTCAATGATGAAGTAACATCAACTGCTCCAACTTTAGCCAAGTAATCATCTGAGAAAGTGAGTCTGAGTAACTGAGGGATCTTACAGAAAAATTGATGCATCACATTGAATGTCCTGAGGGGCAAGGAGAAGGTTGTAGCTGTGTGCAGGATTCCAAACACTCCACCACTGGACCAAGTGTTACTGGACATATTTAGGCAAGTACCATTTTTCATGTTACTCTCATTGTTCAGAGGGTGGGAGATGGCCAAAGAGTGGTCATAAGACATCATTATGAGCAAGGTCATATGTATAGGCCAAGGAAACCATGAGGAAGATTTGAAAGATGCATCCTGAAAGAGAGAGCTACTATTAGCCAAGTTGTCAATAATGGCCTGGAAAGGGTAACAGAGATATAGCAGAAGTCTAAGAGGGACAAGTGTTTGAGAAAGAAGTTCAATGGAATTTGGAGATGTTGGTCAATGGTGGAAAGTATCATTATAAGGAGATTGCCAATAAGGGCCACCAGAAAACTTACTAAATACACCATACCAGACAGGATCTGCTATCACCAAACCTTGACAAATCGCATGAATTGGCATACCTTTACAGAACTTTGATTTGTTAGTTCATACCTAGAATGGGAAAGGAAGAGAGTTTAAAGATCTGTCTCATTTTGCTAAAAAATATATATTTTGTAACCTGTAATTCATCCACATCCTCTGACACAAAAGAGTAAAGTGCACTACATGCCTCATATTTCCCTCCATTTTCTTAGTTTATCTCATAAAATACCATTCATAAGAAACCATGGTAACAGTGAAACTAATGGCTAAACCTTCTGTTTCTCTACCTACTTTTTCAAATCTATACTTAACATTTCCTAAGTGCTTTCTTTGTCATCTTTCATCTATCCTTAGTTACTCTCTCTTCTGTCCATTCCCTGCGCCTTTTCTAAAGTAAGAAGTAAATAAAATTGTGTCTAATTGGCAAGGGGAGGGGGAAATAACAAAAGAGTACTAACAATGTGTCTATACAGCCACTCTACTTAACAGCTGGTCACTTTGATCCCTAGGTCACAGGGTCTGTTAGACTGGTGAGCTCTAACTGTTTTTACCCCTGAGCAGATGTGTAAGTTATGGTTTAAAATCACCTGCAGTCTCAGTAAAATTACCTATGTTAATGAGTTGACTGTCATTATGAAATATAATAAAAATATTTCTAACCAGTTTATTTTATATACAAAATTCTTATCAACAGTGAGAGAAAAGAAAATTTCAATAGTCTTGTATTAGTCAGCCAAAGGGTTGCTGATGCAAAATACCAGAAACCTGTTGGCTTTTATAAAGTGTATTTATTTGGGGTAGAAGCTTACAGTTACCAGGCCATAAAGCATAAGTTACATCCCTCATTAAAGTTTATGAGGGTTTTGGCTTCCTGGGTTCCTCTCTTACTGGGGCTTGATTCTCTCCACATTCAGCTGCTTGGTCTCTCCACAAGGCCAGGTGTAACCTATCAGGTGAATGGCTCATCTCTTTTCCCAGGGCCTTCTGTCCTTCCTCATGACAAAGCTCCTCTGTGTGCTTACTTCCAAGGGCTCCAACATCAAAACTCCACATCAGAACTCCAACTCAAAAATCTAACCCTGTCCTTTGCCATGTCTTTTATCTTTGAGACCCCACCCACCAAGGGGTGCAGCTCAATATGCTACTGACATGGCCCAAACAAAACCACAATCATAATTTAATCACACCCAGAGGAACAGACCAACCCACAAACACAATCCATATCTATTTGTTGAATTCATAACTATATCACACCACTACACTCCATCCTCTGAATTCCAAAAACACATTACAATATTCAAAAAGTCTTAAATAAGTAAAAATGCAGGTACAAAATCATATTATACTCAGTTTCAAGGAATATAGTTTCTCTTGGGGTAAAGTCCTGTCTGTCTGTAGACCCCTAAAACTTACAAAACCACTTATCTGCTTCCAATACACGAATGGAAAGAAAAGGGATAAACATTTTCAATATCATAAGGAGAACCTGGGAGGGAAACATAAGTCATGGGTTCTCTACAGTTCGGTAAGCCTGCAGGGCATCCTCCATTCGATATCAAAGTCTGAGATTCACTCTTAAGATGATGGCTTCTTCTACCTGGGGCCACATGGGGACCCACCATTTCTGCAGGCTTGCCCAATGGCCATTTTTTGGTTCCACCCTCATTAAGCATCTGGGTGTTGACCAAGTGCCAAACCTCACCCTCCAAGAGTGTTGTGGTGATTGCCACACCTTTCCCAAACTTTGTGTTAGAGTCTTATACCCGAAGTACAGTGAGGTAAAGACAACATTCCCCTTAACCTTTGGTATAAAGGCTCAACCCTCTCTGAGCAATGAGTTGACCGACTTGCCTTCCCTAATCCATGGGGGACAGGTGCACCCTCTCAGACCTTTGGGATGCTGACCTTTACTACCCTAATCTTTGAGGAATGTGCTCCACCCTCTCTGTACTCTGGGTGGCAATACTCTCCCTGAACATTGGGTGGGAACATCCACCCTCTTCAACACCTGGGGCAAACTCACCTTCTCTGTACACATGGGTGGGTCTCTCTCTTGGCCCAAGGTGATGTCTTAATTCCAGATCTCAGCTTCCATGGTTTTCTTCTTAAACCTGTTTCTCCTTCAACTTCTCCTTTCCATGTCCCTTTTAGTCCAAGCTGACAATGTTTTTTTCATACAGCTCTCTCAAAAACTTTTTTTTTTGGTTTAAAATACAAGAAACAGGGGTCCAAGCCATCAGACAGTAAGACATTCCACAAATCTTTCCAAAACTTGTTAAGCCCTCAAATGGGGCACTATCATCTGGGAGCTTGATTTCCAGAGGCTTGGAATTTCCAGAATCAGTTTCTGGTTTCTATTTGCCCAAGAGTTCCATCCTCAGTTTATCTTGCTCATCTGGCATTTTGCTATAAGCTGCAAGGTGAAACCAAGCTGCATTCTCCAAGTTTACTTTGGAAAGTTCTTCAGCTAAATGCCCAGGCTCACCGTTTTCAAATTCTGCCTTCCATAAAACACCAGAAGTTAATCTTCTAAATTCTCTGCAACTTTAAAACAGGAATCTTCTTTCCTCCAGTTTCCAATAATGGTTTCATCATTTACTTCTAAAGCATCATAAAAAGTCTCTTTAGCATCCAAATTACTATCAACAATGTCTTCAAAGCACTTTAGGTCTTCTCCACCAAGCATCTTACAATTCCTCCAAAAAATACCCCTTACCCATTTAAAAAACCATTCCAGCATTCTAGTAATTGCAAAAGCACTTCCCCACTCCTTAGTACCAAATTCTGTATTAGTCAGCCAAAGGGGTGCTGATGCAGCATACCATAAATCTGTTGGCTCTTATAAAGGGTACTTATTTGGGATAGAAGATTACAGTTACAAGGCCATAAAGTATAACTCACTTCCCTCACCAAAGTCTATCAGGGTTCTGGCTTCCTGAGTTCCTCTCTTCCTGGGGCTTGATTGTCTCCAGGTTCAGATACTTGTTCTCTCTACAAAGTCAGCTGTAGCTTATCAGGTGAATGGTTCATCTCTTTCCCCTGGGGCCTTCTCTCCTTCCTCAGGACCAAGCTCCTCTGTGTGCTTACTTCCCCAGGCTCCAACATCAAAACTCCACAACAGAACTTGAACTGAAAACTCCAACCCTGTCCATTGCCATATGTTTTTTCTTTTAGACCCCACCCACCAAGGGATGGGACTAAATGCCCTACTGACATGGCCCAATCAAAGCCCCAATCACAATTTAATAATGCCCAGAAGTACAGACCAGTCCACAAACGCAACCCATATATATTTCTGGAATTTATAACTACATCAAACCACCACAAGACCTAAATCAATACATTAGCAAATCACCCGTAAATGTTTATGCAGTGGATTAGCATGATGGTTGATTCTGCCTTCATGGATCAACTGCCTTTATGAAAATTCATAAAAAAGAGAATTGACTTCACCTATAATAATGTTTTTCTCTGAAACAAAACAAATGTAGTGTAATTTTACAGGATGCTAATAATAGTGTGGTATATAGGTAAAAATACAACTAATACAAACTAGGGACTGTAGAGCATTGTAATCAATTAATATTCTTCCTTAAATGGTAGACAAGGAAGTATGCTAAGTGAAAGAGACTAGACACAGCATACTGCATATTGTTTGACTTCATCTATACAAAATGTAAACACAAATAAAGTTATTGATACAGATATTTATATATGGCAAGTGAGGGTTAGAGGCATTGAGAGGTGACTACTAAAGGGTATGGAGGGTTTTCTTTTTGAAGTAATGAAAATGTTCTAATATTGCTTGCAATGATAAATGCACAAATTTTCATCATGCCAAGTGCCATTGATTGTACTCTTTAGATGTAATGTATGGCTTATGAATACATTTCAATAAAATTGATAAAAAATGAAGTTGGGGGAAATTTGGAAAAGAATAAAAAGGAGCAAGCAATGAAGAAGAAGGTAAATAGAAAAGAAAGGACAAGGCCATATAAATCAAGTTAGATTCTGCATCATGGAAGAGAGTGTGATAGGCTGTTTCAAATGTTGCTGATAGTACTATAAAGATTGATAATTGAATTCTGGATATAACAAGAAGAATATCATTGCATATTGAAAACATTAACAAGAGTGGTTTTGAATATATGTTGGGTTTAAGAGAACTGGGCATACCTCTGAATGATTAGAACTAGAACTTTAAAATACACACAAGATTTTCAAATTTAGACCTCAGTGGGAGCTGTGAAATTGAATGAGCGTGGTTGGATGAAATGGGGCCTTTTGCATGCTGATAGAAATAGCCTAATGGAAGTGGTGGTGCATGAAGGATGGAGAAAACTGCTAGAACTATTTCCCAGAGCTGCTGAACTAGGTGGAAACCTATTGTATATGTGAAAAGTATGACCTTACCTTGCACTAGGTACATGACTTCCTCACTTACAAGTGAGAATGTGAACTTTGAGAACATGAGAAAATGTTCATAAAGTGGGTGGGAATTTCAACAGTTTAAATGGAAATTTTCTTCTGAATGCTTCAATATTTTCAGTAAAATAGAAAACAAATAATGGGAGTGTAATGTCTCACTCATGAGCTGATATAGATATGGGGAAATGAGGAACTGGAAGATCCAAGAAAAGTGAAAAAATATGAAATAATCATCTAGAAAGGAATAATGAATGACACTAGATATTTAATAATATGTTTGGAGGTTTAAAAGGCCATTTGATGTTAGAGGTTATAAATTTAAATTGAGGGAATTCAGCAAAATTCTGTTTTTCTTGTATCATATTCAGGAGGGTGTGATCAGACTCAAATGTGGCAGTATTTAAATGGATTGGTGCTGCTAGGTAATCACAAGGAAGATAAGGATGATCAGGTTCATGATACTGTGTGGATGAAATCAGAATTTAGAGTTTACCTGGGTAAGGGGAGTAAAGAGCTATATGGGGGATAAAGGGAAAGGATTAAAAATAAACCTAGAAAAGTAAATTGCAGTCAGTCATGTAGTTGGAGTTTTGGAGTGTTATTAATCAAGGAGAGAATTTTCCCTTATCTAAAAACATAAAATGAATACAAATTGAAATGACATGGTATAGCAGTATTTTAGAGATCATTTGTGTAAATTTTCCATTAATTAGTGTGTGCAGAAATTTGCACTTTCCTACATTTGAGGAGAATATAAATCATTTCAATGTCAAATGCATAAATTTTCGTATCAGGCACTCTACAAATTTGAATTAAAGAAAATCTCATATAAGTTCAGTTTGAATTACAAATATTTTTCAACTTTAAGAAATTCAAATGTCTACAATAGTAGACAGATAAAATATTACTGTATGTCTTTACAATTGAAGTTATGCAGCTATAAAGAAAAGTATCACTGTCATCTTTAGATAATAGTATTTTAAGTTTAAAAAATGAATAGAGGGTGGATAAGCAATTCTGCAAAGCAAATTTTGTGGTAATGTAGTCACAGATTCTAAATATACAGAAAAGACGACAAATAAGAGTACAGTTTGATTAATTTTCATAAAGTCAATGCTTCTGGGCAACCTGCTTCTACATTCTCTGTGAAGGTGAATGCAATAATCAATGTTCAATTTTCCAGAAAACAAGGAAGATATGTTTCTCTCAATTGTGGAATTATATTTATATGTTCCTGTAGTTACTTTAATTTTGGTATTCTATTTTGTTATTTTGAATATGATAGATTTTATCAAATTGGAAACTGTTTTAGGGTGAAGCAGCTTAATTCATACCTTTGTACAACCTGTTCTAACTAGTTGATATTCTTTAAACATAATGCATGATTGACTTCTTTGTTAAGGTCATGATTTATTAATTTCTCCTGTGGTAACAGCTATCCATGAATCTACCATGACAATTTTGCAGTGTGTACCCTATTTGAACTCCAGTAAGGATTCAACGTTTCTGTGATAGCAAGTTTTGTGTTGTAGTGAAGATAAGCTCTGCTCAATGTCATTCTAGGGTATTTGGGAATTGATTTGACCACCTGTGAATTGTTTCTCTCTTCTAGATTAGAAACTTTAACTTAACTACAATCCTTAGCTAACAATGTTGATGTATAAATATGTTGGGGGCTGAAAGGAATAGTCTAGGGATGTAAATGACAATTGAAAGAGAGTTAGAGAATACTCTAGGGACTGTATAACAGAAAACTCAGTAGTGGAAAAAGATTGTGGTTAATAGTACAAATACAAGAATTTTCTTCTATGAGCTAGATCAAATGCATGGCAATATTAGAGGTAGTTAAGAATTTGATGATACATGGGATAATACAACTAATGTAACTTATGATCTATAGCTAATTGTGATATTGTAATATTTTTGTAGCAATTGCAAAGATGGTACTATATCAATGAGAAGAGTCAACAATAAGGTGTATAAGGGAGTGGGATTTTAACTCTTTTCATGTATAAAACATTCTAAATTTGACTGGGGTGGTGACAGCACAATTCTGTGGTAAAACTGAGAGCCACTGAGTGTACATTTGGATGGATGGTACAAGATATGAGATTATATGACATAGTGAACCGCATGGTGGATGATGGACTGTCGTTAATAGTACAATTATGAGAATGTTCCCATAAGAACTATAAAAAGTATACAATATTAATACATGATGTTAATAAAAGGGAGATTTATGGAAAAATACACCAAATGTAAACTATGGACTGTAGTTAGCAGTAATATTTTGATGATGTTCTTACATCATTTGCAATAAATGCTTTGCAACAATGCAAGATGTTCAGAGAGGGAATCCTGTATAACATGCATGACAGTTTTATAAACTCAGAACTTCTCTAATATAAAAAATGGAGATGGTTATGGGAACATTGCATGTTTTTTTCTTAGAAAATACTATATATCAGAGAAAGAGTCTAATTTCCTTATCAGTTAAACTTATTTACTCTGAGTCTTCTCTGAAAGGACATGTGAAGAACTTTCCATGAGCAGCAAGGCAAGTATAAAATTTATGCTCTACATATCAACAAAAATAACCTTCGTAAGAAGCTAAAATAGGGATAGGGCCAGGTTTCCTGACACACATGGTTTTTTGAACATCTTGAAAGTTCTATAGCTAGATACTTCTATGGAAAATAAAAATATCCTGATTGCCATAGGTATGTTTTCTGGATAGATAAAGGTCCACAGAATAACTAACAAGATAATAAAATTTTTACCTGGGGAAGTCTTGCTACTTTCTTAAATAAGATGATAAAAACCTCTGGATTATATAACTCTTGCATAATAAAAGAAAACAGTGCAATAAGACAAGCCATCAATCTTAAAGCTTGCACTTATGAACCTTATCCTTACAATAATGAAATTTTGTCTATGTATAATCAATGCCCAAGAGTTTCCTCCTTCAAATCTCCTCGTTACTCAAATGTGGACTCCCTATAAGGCAAACCCTGCAAATAAAGTCACTATCTTTCCCCCGAAGTGTGACATGACTCTGAGGAATGAGCCTCCTGGCACCAAGAGATTGTTACCATGAATTAATCAATGATGCATTTAGATAAAGACCTTGACCAAAAGGGGTCAACATTAAATAAAGTAGAGCTTTTATGGCTAAAAGTTTTCAAAGTGTGCAGGCAGTTTATACCGGAGGCTATGCTTATGCAAATCTCAACCAGATTTCACAAACTGCCAGAGTAAGCAAAGCCTCAAAAAAAGTGCTCCTGGGGGGCCCAGGGATGTCTGGATGCCATAGGCAAGCCATATGACCTTAAGAAATCAACATTCCCTCTGTGGGTCCTATCCCAGATTATATGTAAACCTATTCCCCCAGTATATCATAGGAATACTCATTTATGAATTCCCTAATCATGATTCATCCACTCCTTTTATCTGAACTTATAATATTCAATTTACCTCTTAAATGTATTTCTCAGAGACTTAGAGCCTTCAGATTGTTCATATGATGGCTGTATCCTGAAACCCAGCAAATATGTGATTAACTCCTACTATCCAATTCTTCAGACGTGTGAAGAACAACTAGTAAAACAATGAGGATGGACTAGCTCCACCTAAAAACAAGGAAAATATCTTCAAATACAAGCAAATCAATTCCATTCTTCTGCCTCATAATATCTGTGTTCATTCTCAGCCTGAAGCAGTCAAAGCAGACATCATCCCAAACCTCTCAAAATTGAGGAATGAAAAAGATGAGGGGAGGGCTGTAACCATTGATCAAAACAGATATATTTTTATTGTAGTTATTATCTTGTGTTTATTGTGTAACTTGTAACTTTGATATAAATAATATTTTAAATGAAAATGAGCTATTCCAAACATCTTGGGAAAGCCTTCTCCCTCTGTATTGAATTCTAATTCCAGAAATGAATATTTTCTTTTATGCTCTGAGGTGCAAGTTGTAAACCATATTGTAAATTATAGATCATGATTAGTAGCAATGCTTCAATATGTGTTCTTGAATTGTAACCAATGTACCACACTAATGAAAGAGGTTAATGGGTAAAAGTGGGGGAGGGAGAGGAGATGGGGTATATGGGACTTCCCTATATTTTCTATGCAACATTTATGTAAACTAAGGTTTCTTTAAAAATAATAATTTAAAAATGAAAAAAAGTGGGAGAAAAATAATTGGGGGAACATTTCCAAAATAGGTCTGGCAGAAAATAAAACAAGATAATCTGTCACATTTAAGAAGTGAGTAAATAAATTTAAATAATGTAAATCTGGTGATATTTATACCAGCCATAGGTCTACTGATTTTTGATTGATTTAAGTAAATAACACCAACAGAAGATAAAGGTTTGCATCTCAAAACAGCTAGCCTACTTTCTCTTTCTCACACTCTCCCTCCATTTTGCCCTCTCCATCTCTCTCATACAACATACACAATTAAATTGCTAGGTAGTTTTTATAGTTTCTGCTGATAATTTCAAAATCAATAATTACAATATTTCAAAAGGTAATTTTAAGTGTGGATTGCTGAAACTTTGTAATATTCTACTTAATGGTGTACTATATGGTATTATTGGTCAATGTGTGCCATCATTGTTTGGTTTGGCTTTGACTTTTTTGTTCTATATATGTGAAAAGATGTAACATGTGCATTTCCAAGCAGAAGCTGAACTAGCCATGGTGTACTTTGTAGCCAGGTATGCCTTTCTCTCTGCCATGAGCTTGGCAAACTCTGATATTGTAACTGTTTCCTTCAGCACTGGTTCTGGAATGGAGACAAATAGAGAAGACCCATACCTGAGCCATTCATTATGCAATGTGAATGATAAACTTTTAGTATTGTAAACTATTCTGATACTCAGGACTTTTGTTCCTAAAACATAATTTAATCCAAGCTGACTGGCACAGTGACTTTAAAGTCATCTCAAAAATATGAATTTCAAAGATTAATAGTACTATTTCTAATATTTCCATTTTATGCATGCAGATTTATCTTGAAAAGTTGAAATCAACTTCTGTGTCAATATGTATATTCAACTAAATTCACGGAAACCCAATCTTATTCACTTCCAAATTTGGACAAAAATTTTGATTTTGGAGATTTTCCTGACTTTAAATTACTTAAAAATCAAGAATGAAAAAATATATCTAATGTAGATAGTAAAGACAATTTAAAACCATATACTTATATTAAATACATTTACAATGACCATTAGGTATACTATTTTCTGATTAATTTAAATACATGACACCAATACCAGACAAGAGGTAAAAGTAAGATGATTGTAATATACTATTTGGCATTTCTATTGTGATAGATATATTGTCTATTGATTCAGGATGAGAAAAAAGCAATAAACATTTCAATTAAACATTTATATATATTGTAGAAAATGCTCTGTAATCCATGAAACACATTGTTGCTTTAAAATGTTCTGTAACTGTATTTTCCCTCATTAAACATATCAATTCCTTCTCTAAACATATCCTAATGCTTCATCAAATTCTGTGATATGCCCCACTAGAAATTTTAGCTAGTAATTATTTAGAACCTATTTTCAGGTAATAATGCCCCTACCCAGTGAGTGAAAAAAGAAATCTCAAGTGAATTTAGAAACTATTTAGAGACAAATGAAAATGAAAACACAAAATACTAAACTTTCTGGCATATGTCAAAGAGAATCTCTGCTGAAGCAAAGTAAATGTGTAGATATTTATTGATAATAAAAAAGAAAAAAGATTTCAAATTACTCTAACTTCACATCTTGATGGAGTACAAAAAGATAAAAATAAACAAAATGTTAGCAGAAAGAAAGAATGAATTAAGATTAGAGCAGAGATAAATGAAACAAGAATATAAAAACAATTGAGAGAATCAATAAAATTAAAACTTGATTCTTTGAAACAATAATGAAGATAATAAAACTTTAGGTAGACTGACAAGGGAAAAAAGAGAAAAGACACAGAAAACTAAAATCAGGAAAGAAAATGGTGACATCATGCTTGATTTTACAGAAATAAAATTATAAAACAATACTAGGAAAAATTGTACAACCAATTATAATATATAGATAAAATTTACAGATTTCTAGAAACAAACAAATTCCCTACAATGATTCAAGAAGAAATAGAAAACTACTTCAGACTTATACAAAACATAGAGATTTAATCAATAATTTAAAACCTTCCTCTAAAAAAAGTTTAGGAATGATGGCTTTACTGGCAAATTCAATCTCTGGATTTGTTACATATGTCTATACCAATCTGGCTGGCAGCAGCCTAAATAACTGAATAAGAATGATTGTCTCAAGCTTATCATCCCAGAACTTTCCCTGTAAGTAGAAGGCAGTTCAAAGAGCTCTCCTATAGAACCCTGTAGAATAGTCAAATTACAGCCCCCTAGGGCAAAGGTCTTTTGGCTTTGGGACATAGAATGCAGTGCTGAAGGATATAAGGAAACAGATCTGGCAGAATTCTTAAGACCATGTGCACATGCACAGAATAAGATGTATGCACAGAAAATACCTGGGAGGCCTTAATTTTTGCCATATTCTCTAAATTATTATTAAGGCAGCTAATCTCTCAAAGGCAGCAATCAAAGAGATCAAAATAAAAAGACTGAGGAAGTTGGGTCTTTAATAATTGCTTCTTTTTTTTAATTTTGTCCTGGTTTTCAAGTAAAGTTAGATAGAATCTTAAGGAAGAGAAACCCTAATGTCTAAATTTCAGAGATAACACATTACAAAATCAAAATGTCTAAGTTGCAAAAAAGATAAACATACATAAATACAGTATGTGATGGCTTGTGAAAAGGAACAGGATACAAAATTAAAAATCACCCAAGCAGAAGACCAGAGCTTGGACATACCAAAGACTTCTAAAAATGGTACCAAATATGCTCAAAGAGCTATAGGAAAAAATGGACAAAGAACAGAAGGAAAGCAGGAAGACAATTGATGAATGTGAAGAGCACATCAGTACAGCTAAAGAAAATATGAAAAGACCACAGCAACAAAAATTTTTAAAAATCCCCAGATTGGGTTAAAAATAGTTTGAAGTTGGCAGAAGACAGAGTCTGTAACATTATAGATAATACAATTGAATTATTCAGTCTTAGGTGCAGAAAGAAAAAAGAATAATGAAAAGTTACAAGAGTCTGGCTAAGAGATTTACAATTGAGTTGGAACGACTTTCAGGAGGTTACTCTTCTGCAAACCAGAGCCAGATACCACAAACTGCCAAAGAATGCAAAGCCTCAGGCAACAATGTTTCTTAAAGCAATAAATACACCTGGGCACCAGAAATAACCACAAGAAATAATGAGGTAGGCTAGTTTAGGGCAAGGGAAGATAAGTTTAAGACCTGGCAGAAAATCATGTCTACAAAACATGTGGCCATGGAACCCCACCTGGAAACCCCTTGAGGGAAAGACTGCCACCAAGGAGACTGCCAGAAGGATCCTCCAAGAACCCCATTTGGAAAAAAATCCCATTCATGGTCAGGGGAAAGCCCCAGATACCCTCAAAGGGTCTCAACATTGGGCCCCCTGGGGAACTGACTAGTGGGGGGTAATCGATCAGAACAGAAAAGAGCTAAGGCACTTCCCCCAAACGTTAGCAAGTGGAGGAATAATTAATAATTTAATAAAGGCAACCTAAGAAGCAAAATCTCCCTCTCTGTCTGGAGGAGCCCCATGGAGTTAAAGCAGGATAAAATTGGCACACTCCCTCTCCTACCCACCTCAGTATCACAATTCAATCAGCCTGGATCTGCTTTTATCTCTTTTATGTATATTGTCCTTAGTGTAAGATTGTACTGAATAAAGAGTTTACACTAAAAATATTAGAATGTCAAAGAGTCAAAGGACATAAAACTGTTTCATCATAATCTCTAAGAAGTAAGAGTTAAAAAGTCAAGCATATCATCCTTTAATAAATGATGGTGTGATGTGAAGGAATGGAATCTTGTTCAGGCTGTTCTTCCAGGAAATTGAAAGTTTCTGAACTTCACAAATGTGGGTGGTGCTTAGGACTCAAAAGCAAAAATTGATTTTTTTAAAAAAACAGTAATTAAAATGAATAATCATGTTGATTGAATTCATTTGAGAAAATGGAAGAGTATAAAAATGGAGAGAAAATACATTAGACATGATTATTTTTGAAAAATCATTTTCTCATGACTATCATAAATATTTGTGCAAACCCAATACTTTTCTTTCATCCTAAAGTAAATTCAGCCTTTCATATCTGTTTTAGTTTCCTATGCTGCTTAACTAGTACCATGAAATGCATCAGTTTAAGCACTTGAAATTTATTAGCTTACAGTCTTGAGGCTAAAAGAAAGTTGAAATCAAGGCACTATCAAAGTGATGCTTTTTTCCTAAGTACTGTAGGGATTATGGGAAGATGGAGGAATAGAGAGGTGGAGGGATCACTTATCTCCCAGGAAAAATAGCTAGAGAACAGTTAGGGACAGTCTGGAAGGCTGCTCTGGGTCTCAGGAAATCAGGGGAAGACAAGAAACCACCCATAAGAGAGAGGGACAAAGAAAGGAGACTCAGCTGGCTGAAAAGTCAAGTGAGTAGAGCTGCAAAAACAGCAGCAGGTGCCCTTCACCCCACCTATGGAGCAAACAGCAGTCAGAAATAGCAGCTGCTGTGGTCTGCAGTGGCTGTAGACTGAAGGGATTGTCAGGGTCCTCTTCCCCAAGAAAGGGAAGAGGATGAGATACAGCTGACATCAAATTCAGATTTTTGCCAGTGAAATTGGTCTGCTGCATTGGAGACATTCCAAACTTCCAGGGTGGGTGGGGCCATGATATTGTTTGTCCTGAGAGCCAGCAGGGAGATAAAGATAATTTGCATTCTCCTATACACTCTCTACTACCCAGATCTGGTTGCTGAAAAGGCAGAGGGAGAGAGGGTATGGCCAACCAAGGGTGAAGTACAGTCTTTGAGAAAGTTTTTGAGGTAGGCCAGCCCTGGGTAAATTGCATCTGCATAGCTCACCTGCCCACAGAGTTACACTGAATTCATTCCCCCTAGTACCTGGGGATTCAGCTGAAAGATCTCCCAAGTATCAACATCTGGTGACCAGACCAGAGAAGTGCAAAAAAGGAAAATAAATAAATAAATGAAAGAGGCAAGCAGGTGCCTTTATTGCCCCATTTTTCAAGACCCTTGGAAATGGGCCTGCATCCCACTATTGAGACTTTAGCACTGGTTTGAGCAGTTAAATAGGGGCAATCAAAAATTCATAAAGTAAGTTGAAGCAAGAGTCAAAGAACAGTGGTAGCATATAGCTATTTAACAGTAAATCCCTAGGCAAAAGAGGAAAACTGAACATTAGAATAAACTCACCATCACAATCAGATTCACAAAAATCAGCAAAAAATTGCAAGCCTTACAAAGAAAAAGGAAGATATGATTCAGGCAAAGAAACAAATCAAACTCCAGAGGAGACAAAGGGCTTGAAACAACTAATAATTGAATTTCATACAAATCTGCTAAATCAAATCATGGAGTTAAAAGAAAACATGGCTAAAGAAAAAAAAATACATTAAGAAGACACTGAGTAAGCACAAAGAAAAATATGAAATCATGTATAGAAAATAACAGAGCTTATGGGGATGAAAAACACAAAAAAAATGATATTGAAAATGCAATAGAGGCACACAACGTCAGGTTTGAAATCATGTAAGAAAGAATTAGTAACATAGAGGAAAGAATAATTGAAATTGAAGAGAAAGAACACAGAAATGAATGGAACACATTGAGGGACTCAGGGTTTTGAGTGATAACAAAAAGCACTCCAACATACATCTTATGGGAGTTCCAGAAGGAGACAAGTAGGAAAAAGGGAGAGAAAGAGTATTTAAAGAAATACTGGCTGAAAATTTGCCCAACTCTCATGAAAGATATGAATATACGTTTCCAGGAAAGAAAGTGTATTCCAATTAGAATAAGTTCAAATAAACCTACCCCAAGACACATAATATGCTGAATGCCAAATGTCAAAGATAAAGAGAAAATCCTGAAAGCAGCAAGGAAAAGTGAGACATCAGATACTAGGGATGTCCAATATTACTTAGTGAGGATTTCTCTTCAGAAAACATGAAGGCAAGAATAATTACAGTACTGAGAGAGAAAAACTGACAGACAAAAATTATTTTTTCAACAAAACTGTCTTTCAAATATGATAGTAAGCTTAAAATATTTACAGATAAACATAAACTAAGAAAATTTGGAAACAAGGAACCAGCTTTTCAGGAAACACTAAAGTGTGATCTGCAGCAAGGAAAAAAAAGAAGTTGAGACAGATGAAAGAGATGCTTGGAGTAGAGTACAGAAATGAAGACAATCAAAAAGGGTTATGAAAAAGTTAAAAAGATGGACGAAAATAAGATATGACATATGAAAGCCAAAGGATAACACAGCTAATGTAAGTAATGTCTTAACAGTAATAACATTGAATGCTAATGGATTAAATTCCACAATCAAAAGTCATAGGCTGAGAGAAAGGATAAGAAAACATGGGACATCCATTTGTTGTCTGCAGGAGATTCACCTCAGACACAAGGATTCAAATAGACTGAAAGTAAAAGGTTGGAAAAAAGATAATTGATGTCAATAATAACCAAGAGAGCAGGATTAACTATACACGTGTCAGATTAAGCAGATATTAAAAACAGACATTAAATTCAAAACAGTGATAAAAGATGCAGACAGCAATTATATATTAATAAAAGGGACAATCCAACAGGAAGGGGTAACAGACATAAAAATAAATGCACTTAATCAGGGCACCCCAAATTACATGAGGCAAACTTTGGCAAAACTGAAAGGAGAAATAGACTTCTCTACAATAATAGTTAGAGGCTTAAACATGCCACTCACATCAATAGATAGAACAAATAGAAAATCAACAAGGAAAGAGCAAACTTGAATATTATGAAAAGCAACATAGACCTGACATACATATACAGAACATTGCACCATAAGCCAACAGTTTATACATTCTTCTCAAGTGCTCATGGATCTTTCTCCAGGATAGACCATGTGTTGGGCCAAAACACAGCACTCATTAAATTCAAGAAGATTGGAATTATACAAAGCAACTGAAGTGAACAAAATGGAATGAAGCTGGAAATCAATAATAGGCAGGAAAGGGAGAAATTTGTAAATATATGGAGTTAAGCAACACACTCTTAAACATTCAGGGGATCAAAGAAGAAATTGCAAGAGAAATTAGTAGATATAGTGAGACAAATGAAAATGAGAAAACAACATATCAAAATTTATGGGATATTACAAAGGCAGTCCTGAGAGGGAAATTTATACCCCTCAATGCTTACATTAAAAAAGAAGAAAGAGCTAAAATTGACGATCTAACAGCACATCTGGAAGAACTAGAAAAAGAATAACTAAGTAATTCTAAACCAAGCTGACTGAAAGAAATAGTAAAAATCAGAGCCGAAATAAATGAAATTTAGAATGACAGCAAAATAGAATCAACAAAAGCAAAAGTTGACTTGCTTTGAACTTCAATAAAATTGAAAAACCGTTAGCTAGACTGACAAAGAAAAAAAAGAGAGAAGATACAAATAAATGAAATCAGAAATGAAATGGTGGACATTACTACTGACACTATAGAAATAAGAGAGATCATGAAAGGATACTATAAACAACTGTATGTAAAAAAACTAGAAAATGTAAATGAGATGGACAAATTCCTAGAAACACATGAACCACCTATATTGACATTAGAAGAAATAGAAGACCTCAACAAACCAATTACAAGTGAAGAGTTTGAAACAGTCCTCAAAAACCTCTCAGAGATGAAAAGCCAGAAATCAAATGCCTTCAAAGGTGAATTCTACCAATCATTCAAAGATGAACTAACACCAATTTTGCTCAAGCTCTTTCAAAATATTGACCAGAAAAAATGATACCAAAGTCATTCTATGAAGCCAACATCACCCTAATACCAAAAGCAACTAAAGATACTATGAAAAAAGAAAATTACAGCCTGATATCTCTAATGAATATAGATAGAAAAATCCTCAAGAAAATACTTGCAAACAGAATGCAAAAGCACATTAAAAGAATTATACAGCACATCAAATAAGTTTTATCCCAGGTATGCAAGGGTGGAACAACACAAGAAAATCAATTATTGTATATACCACATTGATAAATTGAAGAGGAAAAATCACATGATCCTCTCAATTGATGTAGAAAAGGCATTTGACAAAAAGAGCACACATACTTGATAAAAACACTCTAAAATATAACATTAGAAGGAAGCTTTCTCAATATGGAAAAGTGCATATATGAAAAATATATGGCTAACATTGTATCCAATGGTGAAAGACTGAAAGCTTTCCTGCTGAGATTAGGAACAAGACAAGGATGCCCACTGTCTCCATTATTATTCAATATTGTTCTAGAAGCTCTAGCTAGAGCAATTAAGGTAGACAAAGAAATAAAAGGCAACTCAATAGGAAAGGAAGAAGTAAAACTTTCAGTATTCACAGATGACATGATCCCATATTATGAAAATCCTAAAAGTTCCACAACAAAGCTACTAGAATTAATAGATGAGTTCAGCAAAGTGGTGGGACAAAAGATTAATACCCATAAAACAATAGCATTTTTATACACTACTGATGTGTAATCTGAAGAGGAAAATAGAAAAAATCCCATTTATGATGACTAAAACAATCAAATATTTAGGATAAACTTCACCAAGGATATAAAAGATATCTATTCAGAAAACTACAAAACATTGCTAAAAGAAACTGAATAAGATCTGTATTCAGAAAACTACAAAACACTGCTAAAAGGAATCAGGAAAAATAAACTAATGGAAGGACATTCTGTGTTCATGCATTGTTAGACTAAACATTGTGAAGATGTCAATTCTCCTCATATTTATTTAGAGATTCAATTCTTTACTAATCAAAATTCCAACAAGGAATTGATGTGGCTCAAGCAGTTGAGAGCCCACCTCTAACATGGGAGGTCCTGGGTTTGGTTCCTGGTTCCTCCTAAAGAAGACAAACAAACCACGAGCAGAAAATGGGGAGACATCAAGCAAAAACAATGAGCAGACAATGTGGAAAAACAACAAGCAAGACAATGATCAAAACAATGAGCAGACAATGAGCAAAAAAAATGAGAAGGAAGCAGATGTGGCTCAAATGGTTGAGCACCTACCTCCCACATGGGAGGTCCTGGGTTCTGTTTCTAGTCTCTCCTAAAGGAAAAACAAATGGACAATGAGCAGACAAAGAGCAAAAAACAATGAGCAGAAAATGAGCAAAAGCAAAGAGCAAAGAGATGTGGAAACCATCTTGGGGGGCAATAAAAAAAGTAAATATATCTAAAAAAAAACTGTAAAAAAAAAAAATACCAGCAGCCTCCATAAATAGAAAAGTCAATTACCAAATTCATTTGGAAGTTAAAGGGTCCTGAATAGCCAAAAACATCCTAATTAAAGAGAGTGATATCAGAGGATTCAGGATCCCTGATTTTGAAGTGTATTATAAAGCAACTGTGGCCAAAAAAGCATAGTATTGTCATAAATATAGACAAACTGACCAATCAAATTGCATTGAGAGTTCAAAAGCAGACTGTCACCACTATTGCCAACTGACTTTCTATAAGCCTACCAAGCCCGCTTTTCTGGGACAGAACAGTCTCTTCAATAAATGGTGGTTGAAGAACAAGATATTCATAACCAAAAGAAAGAAAGAGAGCCACTATCTCACTCCTTATACAAGAATCACTCAAAATGGATCAATGACCTAAACATAAAAACCAGGACCATAAAACTCCTTGAAGATAATGTAGGGAAACATCTACAAGACTTTGTAGTAGATGGAGTTCTCTTAAACCTTCCACCCAAAACATAACTAACAAAAGAAAAAAAAATGATATATGTGACCTCACTAAAATACCTGTTCATTAACATCATCATGGTAAAGGTGTAGAAGTAAAAAGCAAAGTACTTAAAACTTAGGTCATTTAATATGATATACATTGCATTGGAAGTGTTTAGATAGTGTATGAAAACCAAGAGATAGACTTTAGTATTGTTGAGCACTCTTGTGCATTCATACCAGGCCCACACACCTTGCATGGTGACCCTTCATTTGAGTTATTGGTTATGTTTGTCACTGACCCCTAAAACAGTAAAGGTATCTACAATATCTCTGGTTTTGCTCCTGAAGTGGCTGGAGAGTACGTTGCAGTTTCAGACCCCTGCAAAAGCCGGCAATGTCTCAATATGGCCAGATTTGCAATGTCAATTGCCTCCAGACTGGCTATGTTTCATAGTGCTGTAGGCTGATCTGCACCAGGCCAGTGAAATACTGGAGCCTTAATTTCCTGGCTTCTTTCTAGGATCAATGGTGCTGCAGCATGCTGGCTGTGTGAAGGGCACACAATCCAAGTAGTACAACAATTACTAGAGTGATGTAAGTAGAGTTTAAACACAATTGGCATTATGGACTGCTCCCATGGAGAGATAACATGTATGATTATACATGGTAAACCTGGAACTGAGATCTATTAATTACGGCTCAAAAACAACTTGTACATTGATTAGTGTTAAGTACTGTGCATTATAATATATAATGATTAGAATATCTTTTCTATTCTACATCATAGGCAGAGGGATACTGAATATGTTAAAAGTCTTGGTAAACTTAATTCATTTTCTAAGTAGTTAATGAATATGGCTCTCTTAAATACTGTTTATTTTGCCTGCCGTATGCCTGTCTTGTTATTGCCTATGCTGTCTTTGTGAGTTTATGTCTAGGGCATTACCTCTCTTCATACCTCTCCTAGCTGTCCTAATCATAAGCACTGCTGTGGGAAGTGGGGTTGGCAGTTTATTTTATTTATTTATTTTTTTTTGGTGGGGGGGGGTTGGCAGTTTATACCCAAACCCAGGAGGTCTACCACAATTTCTCCCTAGAATTAACCAACATCATAAAAGAACTCAAGGAAGTGTGCTGTTTCCCATCAAATTTGTGAGGATGCAGCCTCTGAAGGCAATTGGCTTTTCTCACTCTCATGGTCCAGTATGTCATGGCTGGCCCCCTTTTGGGGCCTGCTCACCACCATCCTCTTTTTCCTTTTAGTTGGACCATGTATTTTTGAAATTCTAATTAAGTTTATTTCTTACAGAATCAATGGCTTATTAGTCATGTGGGTATTTCACCCAGTTCCCACCAGGGTGCCAGACCTGTCTTCCATCAATCTCAATAGAATAGCCAGAGGGGTTTGCATCCTGTCAGGCAGAAACTACCACCTAATCAGCAGGAAGTAACTACAGAAGAATGACCATGACCCCTCAGCACCCCCTTAAGAATAAGTCCATGAACTCTCTGAGGAGGAAATTGAGGCAGGTTAGTTTAGTTTAAGAGGAAAAGCAGCAGGCCCAGCAGACGACATGGCCAACAGACAACATGACTCCAATACCCTGCCAAGACATTGACCTCAAAATTGAGGTTCCAGTTGGGACTTTTTCCAGGGCAGAAGGAAGGCCCTGGATATCCCAAACAGGTCTCATTATTTGCCCCCACCATTAACATCTGGGGTTCCTCCCTTTATCATTAGCCAGCAGAGGAATAATTAATAATCTAAAAGGTGACCCCACAAGGCAGAGCTCTCTCTGCCTAGATGACCCCACACAAAATCTCGTTCCGTATTTCCATCCTTCTCTCCCATTTCTCTGCAAGCTTTGTTCTTTTCCCCAATGTTCCAATGAATTATGTTTATTGGCCTAAAAATATTAAACACTTCTACACCTCAAAGGACTTTGTAAAGAAAGTAAAAAGGAAACCTAAACAATGGGAGAAAATATTTGGAAATCCGACATCTGACAAGGGTCTAATATCCATGATTTATAAAGAAATATTGCAATTCAACAATAAAAAGAGAAATGAACCCATTGAAAATGGGCAAAAGATCTGAATACACATTTTTCTAAAGAAGAAATACAAATGGTGAAAAAAAAATGAGAAAATGCTCAGCATCACTGGCTATTAGAGAAATGCAAATCAAAGCTGTAATGAGATATCATGTCACACCTACTAGAATGGCCACTATTAACAAAAAGTAAAACTTCAAATGTTAGAGAGGATGTGGAGAGAAAGAATGCTTATTCATAGCTGGTAGGAATGTAGAATTGTACAGTCACTCTTGAGTCTGGCAGATCCTAAGGAAATTAGCTATAGATCTACCATGTGACCCAGCAATACTGATACTAGGTATATATCAAGAGAAACTGAAAGCAATGACATGAACATACATCTACACATTGATGTTCATAATGTTATATTTCACATTTACCAAAAGAAGGAAAGAACCCAGGTGTCTGTCACCTGATGAATGGATAAACAAACTGTGGTATATACACACAATAGTATATTATTCAGGTATAAGTGGAAATGACATTGTGAAGCCTATGACAATATGGATGAACCTGGAGAACATGATGTTGAGTGTAGCAAGCCAGGCACAAAAGGACAAATATTAAATGACTTTGCTCTTATGAACCAAATATAATGAGGAAACTCATGGAGTTAATAGCTAAAATATGTCATCAGAGAAAAGAATGTTGTTAGAGAATGGAAACATGAGATTTAATCTGTGCACAATTGGTTAAAAAATTTGTTTGTATATGTTTGAAATTAATAGAAATAGTGAAAACACATCATAGGATTTGTAATGTATAGCACTAACCTCTAGGTATGATAGTCTGTTGCTTTTTTGGAGTAATGAAAATATTATAATATTGATTGAAGTGATGAATGCAGAACTCAGTGATTATACCTAATGCAATTGATTGTACACTGCAGACAATGTCTAAATGTATGGTTTATGGCCAAACAAAAATACTAGGGTGGGTTAGGGAAAAAAATGAATGATACAGACTATAGTTAGCAGTAATACTTTTATGATGTTCTTTCATAATTTTTACAAAATGTTTCACAACAATGAAAGATATTTTTGGTGGGGTGATGAGAGGGAAACCTGTATGCTGTTTTGCTTGTTTGTTTTAAAATTACACAGCTTTTATTATACACTTATTGTTTATGAAATTTCATGTATTAATGATATTCTACAATAATTTGTTTTTAAAATAAAAAAAAAAAACACTAGCATTCTGGGGATGGCTCTGGAAATCCTTGGATCCTCTACCACATGGCAAGGCACATGACAGTGTCTCCTGGTCTCTTCCTTCTCTTTTGTGTTGTGTTGATGTCCAGCTTCTTGTCTACTGTTTTTTGTTGTTGTTGTTTTTTCTGGATGAATTTCACTCTATTTATAAAGTACTCCAATAATAGGATTAAAACCCATCCTGACTGAAGTGGGTTTCTTAACTGAAGTAACCTAACTGAAAGTTCCTACTAACAATGGGTTCACACATATAGGAGTGGATTAAATTTATAAACATATTTTTCTGGGGTATATAGCACCAAAAACCATAGTATCATTTCTTTTATGTACATAGCTATGGAGAGGGGCAATTTTTCCAGGTATGTTTAATTTGTCCTCCGCATCTTTTTCAACAACACATGCTTCTCCTAGATTCTTTTTGCCCTCATCCTTCTCATCATTCTGATTTCCATCACAGCCACACCATCATGATTATTCTCATCCACACGCACACCCCCATGTACTTCCTGCACAGCGAAATCTCTCTCAGGGACACCCTTTACATTACCGACATTGTGACCAAAATTCTGGTTGGCTAGTTAGTGGGCCAATTAGCCATTTCCTTTGGAGGCTGCCCTTCCTCTTAACTTTGTCAGGGGCTGATTTGTTCCTCTGATTCATCTACTGCCTTAGAAATAAGCATGTTACAAGAGTCATATAGAATGTTCTGAGGTTGGTGTTTCTTCCCAAGAAGGTAAAGACTTTTTAAGGAACCTGCCTCTGGTAGAAGAGGCTTAAAAATAAGGAAACAGGACTTTACCATCACCTTTGAATACAAGTACTTTCTGCCTAGAAATTTAGCAAGTCACCCACATGATAAGGGACTGTGGGACATTCTTTGGATTTGGAACAATAGCCCTTGAATTTGAATGATTTGTCATTTTTTTGAAAGTCACTCAGATTCTGAGCAATGGGCAACTTTGAACGGAGTGGGAGTAAAGTTGGGGTTTCAGTAGTCAACTCATTTTTTGGCAAAGCAAGCACCCCGATGGAAACTATGGAGAGGCCTCTGACATTCTTTGTTTTGAGCTATATTTAGTCAGTTTAAAGGAATGACATCTTCAGGTATTCCTATAACTTCTCACCACTCTTTTATATACTGCAATCTGGTCAATTTATTGAAATCTACTTTTCAAATATTATTTTCATTTGACTTCTAATTTTATTTCACTGTCTACTTGATTTTTCTACAAAGTGACATTTTATCTTCCATATAGACATTAGAAAGATTCACTGAAGCTTGCCATCTACTGGCTGGCCTGGAAACTGCAAAGAAAAAAAAATGTGACTTGGTGTCTCTCACCCAAACCCCTTCAACAAGATCTGTGCCCCATTAGTGATTTCCTGTCCCTATTTTGATAGCTTAACCTGGGAAATTTTAAAGACTTAAGATAAATTGAACCAAAAATCAAAGATCTGTGAAACAAAACACTAACTAAAAGAAAGAACTTGGTCATCAGAGAAAATTCACCAACATAATAGGATGATTAAACATCAGCAATAATTTACAAGCCATATAATAAACAGGAAGATATTCACCAATGTAACAAACCAAAAATACTGATGAGACACAGGATTTAAGAGAGCTAATCAATGAAAGTCACACAAATCTCCTAAATAAATTCAAGGAATAGAAGGAAAATATGATTAAAGAAAAAAAGATATTAAAAAGACACTTGGTGAGTATAAAAAACAATTTGAAAGCCTAATACAAAAAGTAACAGTGTTTATGGGAATGAAAGACAAAATGGAGGAGATTAAAAAATATATTAGAGTGGAGCAGATGTGTCCCAGCAACTGAGAGCCTTCTTCCCAAATGGGAGGACCCAGGTTTGGTTCCTGGTGCCTTCTAAAAACAAACAAACAAACAAAAAACAACAAGCAAAACAAATGAAGCAATGAACTCAGGGAGCCAATGTGGCTCAGTGGTTGACTGCTGGCTTCCCACATACATGGTTCCAGCTTCAATCCCCAGCCCCTGCTAACTCAAAAATATATATTAGAGGCATATAACAGCAGATTTGATCTGATGGAGGAGAAAATTTGTGAATTGGAGAACTGAGCACCTGAACTTTAAAGGACAGAAGATTAGAAAGAGGAAAACATGAAAAAAAATGGAACAGAGTCTCAGTGAATTGAATAACAATGCAAAATGAACAAACACATGCTTTATTGGTATTCAAGAAGGAGAAGAAAATGAAAAGTGGCCAGAAAGAATATTTGAGGAAATAATGAATGAAAACTTCCCAATCCTTATGAAAGGCATAAATATCAATAGCCATGATTGACAACACACCCCAAAAAGAATAAATCCATTTAAACCTACTCTGAGATACTTACTATTCAGAATGACAAATACAAAAGATAAAATGAAGATTTTGAAATAAGAAATAGAAAAGCAATGCATCACATACAAGGGAACCTCAATAAGATTTAGTGCTGAGCTCTCATCAGAAACCATGGAGGATAGAAAAAAGTGGTATCATATATTTAAAGTACTGAAAGAGAAAAACTGCCAGGCAAAAATTCTGTATCCATCAAAAGTGTCCCCCAGAAATGAGGATAAGTTTAAATTGTTCATAGACTAACAAAAATTTAGAGGGTATGTTACCAAAAGACAGGATTTACAAGAGATAGTAAGGGAGTGCTACAACCTGAAAGGAAAAGATGAGTGTGAGAGATTTGGAAAAAAGTGTAGAAATGAAGATTACTAGTAAGCATAAATAAAAGGGTAAAAAGATAGATAAGATTAGGCTATAACAACAGCAATCAAAGAATAAATTGGTTGAAATAAGTAATGTCTTTTCAATAATAACATTAAATTTTAATGGATTGAATGCCCCAATCAAAAGACATGGACTGACAGAATGGATAAAACAATATGAGCCATCCAATGTTGTCAAAAAGTGAGTTACTTCAGATTTAGGGAGAAAATATGGTTGAAAATTATAGGTTGGAAAAAGATATTCCAATCAAATAGTAAACAAAAAATGATTGAGTAGTGAAACTAATACTGGACAAAATAGATTTTAAAGGCAAACCTGATTTGAGATAATGAATGCCTTTATAATTTAATAAAAAAGGCAATTCACCAAGAAAAAATAAATATAATGAAATTTGTGCACCTTATCTGGGTGCCCCAAGATACTTGAAGCAAACACTGGCAAAACTGAAGGGATAAATAGACATCTCTACGATAACTTTGGGATATTTCAATACACCACACTCAGCTTTGGCTAAAAAATCTGGACAGAACATAAATAGAAAACAAAGAGCATGAATAAAATGATAAGTGAAGCAGACTTAGCAGAAATTTGTAGAGCATTTCACCCCAACACAGCAGGATGTCCATTCTTCTCAAGTTCTTATGGATATTTTTTGATGACAGACCATATGGTTCATCTTAAGAAAAGCCTTAATAAATTTAAGAAGATTGAAATTAAGCAAAGCATTTTCTTTGATCATAATGGAATGAATTTGGATATCAACAATGGAAAGAAAAAGGGAAAATTCATAAACATATGGGATTAAACAAAACACTTTAAAATAATCAGTGGTTCAAAGAAGAAATTGCAAGAGAAATCAGAAAATATTTCATGTTGAATAAAAATGAGAACACAACTGCTTTAAGCATCATAAGAAGTGCTTTCTCACCCTACTCAGCTGCCATGAGTTGAAACTAGGTCGTGGGTGACCTCTGTCTGGTCTCTGCCTTCTCCTCTGGGCTGTACTGTCTCCTATAGCTCAGCTGAGGGCAACCAGTCAAAGGGCTTGTTTCTTACTGGGCTTCTCATAGGCTTGGCTGCTCTGCTTTCTTCCAGTTTTCCATTTCAAGTATCAGGCAAATGGCTCTCTCTCTCTCCCTCTCTCTCTCCCTCCCTCTCTCTCTCTCTCTCTCTTGGCCTCTTGTGGACTTCATTTTTTTCCTGCACACCTCTCTCTCATGTTGCAGAATCAAATATGCTGGCTTTCATTTCTTGTCTGTCTGTCTCTGTAAATCCATTTATAACAGACCCAGCACGGATGCAGGGACTTCACTTGAATCACACCTCACTGATATAATCCAGTCAAATGGGTCTCACAGCCTCAGGAATGGATTAACTTAAAACATAATATTTCTCTTATTGGTATTCATAAAATATTTCAAGCTGCTTCAACAACATATCAAAATAATATGACATATAGCAAAGGCAGTGCTGAGAGATAACTTAATAGCCCTCAATGTTTACATTTAAAAAGATGAAAAAGCCAAAATCAAAGATACAGTAGTAAAAGCAGAATGATACTGGCATAAAAATAGACATTTTTAACATGGAATCAAATTGAGAACTCAGAAATAGACCCTCACATTTACAGTTAATTGATTTTTGACAAGGTTATCAAGCCCACATAACTGGGGCAGAACAGTCTATTCAACAAATGGTGCTGGGAGAACTGGATATCCATATTTAAAAGAAAGAAGATCACCCATGTCTCACAACTTATACAAAAATTAACACAAAATGGATCAAGGATTTAAATATAAAGCCACAATCATGAAACTCCTAGAAGAAAATGTAAGGAAAAATCTTTAAGATATTGTGGTAGGCAGTAGTTTCTAAAACTTACATCAAAACACTAGCAATGAAAAAAAGTAGAGAATTGGAATCTACACAAATTTAAACACTTAAAAAAAAAATACCTTTGTTAAGGCAGTTAAAAAGGCAGCCTACTCAATGTAAGAAAATATTTGTATACCACATATGCAATAATGGTTTGACATGAATGTTATACAAAGAGATCATATAATTCAACAATAAAAAAGTAAGCAACCCAATTAAAAATGGGCCAAAACTTGAATATACATTTTTCCATAGAGGAAATACAAATGGCTAAAAAGCACATGAAAAACTGTTTTATGACACTAGCTATTAGGGAAATGCAGATCAAAACTACAATGAGATATCATTTCACTTTATAAAATGGCTATTATTAAAATACAGAAAATTACAACTATTTGAGAGAAATAGGACAACACCTTCACTGTTGGTGGGAATGAAGATAGGTGTAGCCTCTGCGGAAGACAGTTTTGCTGTACCTAAAGAAGCTGAATATCGAGCTGTTGCATGATTCAGCAACCCCATTACTAGGAATACACTCAGGAAAACTGAAAACAAGTATGTGAAATGACATTTGCAAACCCATGTTCATAGCAGTATTATTCACAATTGCTAAAATATGAAAACAATCCAAGTGTCCATCAACAGATGAGTGGATATGTGATATATATATATATTGATATATATATATATATACACACACACAATGGAATACTATTCAGCTGTAAATAGAAATGATATTGAGATACATATTACCACATGGATGAAAGTTGAGGACATTATGTTGAATGAAATTAGCCAGGCACAAAAGGACAAATATTGTATCATCACACTAATATGAACAAAATATGATGAATTAACTCATGGAGGTAAATTCTGGAGTATAGGTTAATAGGATATAGAATGTGGATTGATAAAGGGAGCTGATACATAATGCATGTAGAATTTTTAATTAGGTTTATTGTAAACTTGTGGAAAAGAATAGAGTTGATGATAACACATAATAGTGATTATAACTAACATTTCTGATTTATAAATGTGACTGATTGAAAGGGGATTCTGTGGGTGCAAATATCAATTGAAAGAAAGCTAAAGGATAATCTGGGACTATAACAATGATTTTGGAGGTGGATGGCAATTGTGTTTAATAGTATAAATGTAAGAATGTTCTTTTACAAAGTGTTAAGAATACAGTGATACATGGGATAATTACAACTAATATAACTTATGGAAAATAGCCAAGAGTAATATTGTAATATTTGTGAAGAAATGGGACAAAAGACGTTATATCAATTCTAAGAGGCAACAATAGGGGGAAATGGGGATATGGGAACATGTTCTACAATTGACTGAGGTGATGACAGCATAACTCTATGATGAAAATGAGAGCCAATGAGTGTACACATTGAATAGATTGTACAAAACATTGGAATATATAACACAGTGAATCCTATGGTTAAAGATGGACTCTTCTTAACAGAAAAAATATGAGAATGTTCTCATATACTATAAAATATATAATTCTAATTCAGGGTGTTAATAATTGGGTGGGTTGGAAGGAAATACACAAAATGTAAGAAATACACAAAATGTAAGATATAGATAGTTGTAATATTTTGATGATGCTCTTTCATAGATTGTAAAAAATATTTCACATTAATGAAAGGTAGTGTTGGTGGGGTTCTGTATGTGAGCCCTGTATGGTGATATGCTTGTTTGTTTTGTAAATTCATAATATAGTTATTCTATATGTATGTTGATGTATTGAGTGATATACTTCAATATTTTTTATCAAATGGATAAATGTAATCATTACTTCTCAAATATTTAAATAGGAGTTTCAATGTCATGAAGTCACTTGACACTGATTCCATCCTACCTTAAGAAATGAAATAAAATAGACCAAAACTCACTAACATGAAGAATTCTTTCTCTTGGAAGAAAACTCCTCAACCAACTCTGTATAATTTGACCTTTCCCCCAACACCCTCACCAACTCAGTGAATCTAATGTCATCACATGCATCCAGACATATTGTTCCTCCATATTTGTTTAAGTTTCTGACAAAGAGTTGAACCTCATGTAATAGAATGAATAAAATAAAAATAAAATACTGAAACACCATTTTCTTAAACATCCACATGTTCTCTATCGTCTAGACTAGTGTTAACAAATATATGGCACATGTGCCTTAGTGGGCTCTATGACTCCCCAGTTTAGCCCTATTTTTCCTTTACTTTCTTTATTTCTTCCCTTCTTATTTACTTTCCCTTTTTTCTATTCCTCTTCCTTTCCTGTTTACTTACACTTATATTCTACTTCCAAATTTGTTCTTCTTTCTTTTTCTTACCTCTGCTCTTATATTTTGTCCACTCCCTCCTTTTCTGTTGTTTTGATTATGTTCCAGGACCCACTCATGAACCTGTAGTAATGTTATTCTTCCCAGAGCTAAATGTTAATGTTCATTATTTCAAGTTATCAGAATATGCAGGAACAGGGAAATTTTAGCATATTTTAAAATGGGCTTCTAATATATATTGGTAATGGTATGACAGGTAAAGGAAATGGAGCTAAATTAGAGAGAGTTGAAGTAAAAACTTATGTTTGCAGATTTGTTTGTCTTGGTCAGAATTACATATCTACTCAGATTCTGGTCCAGTAAAGATTTTGCCTAATGAAAAAGGTAAGAAAATCTATATCTGCTTCCTTGTCCTAATGTTCAACTGACCACTCTCTTTCTAAAATACTGATATAAATTATGTATAATCTGAAATATCATGGAATTTCCCCCAACATTGAGACTTCAAATGCTCCATATAAAGGGAGAAGAGTGGGAAGAATTTTCTTTTCAAATTAGGGCACACACCTGATTCCAATTCATGATGGCATTCTCTGTCTCAGATGTCTGATCACTTCACATGTGCTCTAGAGAGATTGCTATGCTTGTTATGCTTGTTACTTCACTGTTTACATCAATAGCATTTGCCTTACAATATTGATTCTTATTTCACTGATTCCTATTCTTTGTGGTATCCCAAGGCACCTTCTATAGACTCAAGAGAAATATTATAAACATGATTTCCTTCACTTGATTTTTAAAATGAATATATTAAGTTAACATTGATAATAGTAATAAGATTCTTGCATATTAAGTAATCATAAAAAATCAGTAAGAATTTTTAACAATAAACAAAATATTATTTAAACTCAGCATTATAGAATATGGGAGTATGAATAAATGTCAGAGATGACTGTGTGAAACATTATTAAACACATGGAAAAACATGTTTTTCATGCCCAAGGACACACAAGAAATGACCCCGCTATTGCTGCACCCCAGATATAATTATCCCAAGTTCAGTAAATCTCTTAGCATTTTCCTAACACGGTTCTGCCTTGTTCGTAATCCCCAAAAATGGGTGATTTTATTATATGAATTCAGATGAATCTTCTAGAGCCAGTATTCTTTTAGCTGTGATATTGTTTTCAACCACCTCTCTGTCATTTCTTATGCATTATTATAGTAATCTGCATCTCCTGCTGGGATCCATTAATATGTATCTCTTTCTTCCAGGGCCATGAGCAAAGAGATAATTTTTTTAAAAATTAACTTATGTCTTAATATAATAAATGACAGGCTTTTTAAAATGAGGATTTATTTACTCTGAATTCCAGTAAGCTTATTGAATTGCACTTCACAGACCGAATTATTTAAAATCAAAACAACGTATTTGAAATCATTCAAAAGACTAGTATTCTAACCTCCCAATCTTTGGGATTCACCATTTTAGATCATAAGGATCATGTCTGTATCTAAATTTATATGTTAAATAAAATTGGAAAAGGGATGGAAGAGCTTCAGAACAAGGAAGGAGGAAGGGAAGAAGAAAAGATGAATGAGATCCATGTAAAGACAGATTCAGGAGTCACACAATATCTATATATTTTAAATAGTTTGGACTCTTTTCCATTTCATGAAAGATGGCTAAATTTAACATTGTAAGAAAAAACAGTAATATGTTTGTCAGGAACATAGACTGATCCATACACTCTTTATATTTGAACTATTTTCCTTAACAAACTTGTTGATAATAATTATAGAAGCCTGATTTAATTGTAATAGGATCACATTGCAACTATTCTCATGACATGGAAACCAAAGTCAATGGTAAACCTATGGCATATTGGGGTAAATGGAAGTGGCTGCTGACACCAAAATCAACTCCTGGGTGCCTTTATCCAGCTCAAGCTCTACAAGTCCAATTCAGGACTAAAAGGATCAATATATGGCTATAATCCCTGTGTGGCTCTGTAGTAAGCCACTTCAACCTGGATGGAAACATCTATTTAGATTGAATCAATATCTGCTTGAAGAATTATTGTATTTAATGATGCCTACTATAAATATTATATAGGAAGAATTAATTGTACAATAGCATTCTTAATGTTTGGAAACATGTTCTCTCTTCATATGTAATGTAATAGGCATATGGCCTATGTCTGATAGTTTTATATGTTTAAAAATCACATGAATAATATACACAATAACATGACTATGTATTAGAAATGATGATGATGTTATTGTTGAGGTTGTTGTTACCTACGTTTCTCTCCTCCCCATCCATAACAACCTCCTTCATTTTCCTCTTTAGAGATATAAAATGAATTTAAGAAGTAGAGAATTCAATTTCCCTCATATTTAAATATCTTAAAATACTTTTGTGATGCTTAGGCTAATGTGCCAATTTGGCCAGATAATGGTGCTTAATTGTTTGGTCAAGAAAGCACTAAGCTAATTGTAATACAAGGGCATTTCATGGACTTTAATCATCCATGAGCTGACTACATACATGGCTGGTTACATGACAATCAACTGAGGAACTTGTCATCAGCCATGAGTGATGTCTTATCCAATCAGATAAAGTCTTAAAAGGGGAAGTGGTTTTAGCATTCAGAGTAAATTTCCATCTCTACTTCATACAGCCAGCATCTCCTGGGGAACTCATCAAGGAGCTTCATTGGAGCCCCTGGTTTGTAGTCAGCCCTACAGAATTTGGACTTGTGCTTTCCAATGGTCATATGAGACAATTTTATAAAATCTCATACTATTTATAGATATCTCTGCTAGGTCCTGTTTCCCTAGAGAACCCTGAATAATACACTTATGCAAAAGAATTTTCAGAAAATTTATGACTTTTTTCCTGTTTTACTCCATCATTTGTTTTTTTTTTCTTTTTCCCTTCTCTTTTCTCCTCCCTCCTTACTTCATTTCCTTCTTTCTTTTCTGTTTCCTTTTTCTCTTCTCTCATTCTCACGCCTGTTGTTATCAATACTGATTTTGAATTTCTTCTTTGATATCCACTTGATGAATAATTTAAAAATACTTCATCTCTTTGAGTGTCAAACACACACCCTTTATTATATTTTTCTCCAAAAAAAATATATGCCAATGATATGGAAGAGAAATTTTCATCAGTTTGGCACAGACTCTTAGTTCATTGCCATAGTCCCTCTTAGAAATTTTCAATATTTTTCATTGCCTTTCCCTCACTCCCAAATCATGTTTTTTATTACTCTGGAGAGCTATCAGAATAGACAAGTAGTTATATGATGAAATATCAAGAAGTAATTACAACCTTTCACTTGGGAAAAAATATTCCCTCTGACAAAGGAGGAAGGCTTTTGGTTGATCTTTCTCTAAGGCATAAGGTAAACCAAGAAAACTTGGATTAATTGTTAATTGGTGTTTTCCTCCTGGGTGAGGTGGAAATACCAATCTTTTGACCAAACCACACCTTCATAACCAAGTATTTAAGAAGTCTATAATTTCACTGACCAAGGCTTGGACTCAGCAGCTCTGAGGTAGGATCTTAGATTTTTGTTGAAACCAGATTGCCTATCTCCCCAAAAGGGGGTGTTTTCTTTAGACATTACTCTACTAAAAGTTCAACATGCCATGACCTTATCTGCTAATGACTGAAATTGGTCTCTTCAAGATTAGGATGGATAAATAAATAAATACATTCATTTTGTGGCAATCTCACTATTGGAAAAGGGATAACTTAGGTTCCAAGCATAATAGTTTAGAAGTGTATGAATGAATTTATTGAACAAGACAAGGAAATGTAAGTGCAATTGTTTGGAAAAGTACATAGTATCAATTCTGAGGAATTTTAACACATTTTAATGTGTGGGGGTAAGAGTATGAATTACTGGATTTTCTTCTTGAATATTTTTATGGCAAATTTTGTCATCTTTGTATGTGTCCATGTGTATGTAAAGGTTTTCTGCATGCTTTGAAGCAGATGAAAATTATTGAACATTTTCTTTTATACTTCTGATTTTTAAGTACTTTCTCCTTTTCTTATCCCATAAGGCATTTACATGTGCTATCACAGCCTCAAAAACCAAAACTTTTTTTTATAAAGACAAATAATACCCCTTAAAGAAATCCCCTGAAAATATTCCTAGCATGGGTATATGAAAGCCTCCTGGGCTCAGTGTATGAATGAAAATTGTTTTTTTTTTTATATGCCACATATGTAGATTATATGGTGACATAATGAATATACTATGTTTAAAGTAGCAGGTCTTGTCTTTTCAACAACCACTCTATTAATGCAGGTCTTGTGTAGTTGCTCCTTTTCTTTAGTCTCCATTTACTCTTCTATAGCATTAGTGGTGTTGACTAAATTCTTTGATTTCTGTTTGTCACAAAACAAACTGTCTGAGAAGACTGCTCAGAAAGATTTGTCTGTGGGTCAAAATAGTAGTTTTCTTTGTGGCAGCTGGAAGCTTAGAATTTAGAACATTTACCTAATACTATAAAAGCCTTCCTGTGCTTTTTTTAAAAATCAATGCTGATATCCTTGTCATTATTTTTGAGATAAATTAATTACCAGAAATTGAATCCATGTGTTTCCAACATTGCTAATTCATGATGCAGTTGGTTTTTAATATATCTACACTACATTATGAAAGTATTTTTATTTTGTAAAGTAAGGGAAGGCTCTTCTATCTTTGTTGGTTTATGCTAAGTTTCTACTTTGAATAATCCCAAATTGACAGGTGATTGGTGGGAGGAAGTAATGAATGCATTTGCATTGCACTAATTAAATAAGGAATCTTATGGATGAATAGAACAGATGAAAGGGATGACTAAGGAAATACATGACAAAGAAGATTTGAGATGGTGTGAAGTAAAAAAAATAAATTGAATTCCAATTTGCCATGGGGGAAAGGAGAAACAATGTCCAAATGTTTTCTTGATTTATTAGAGTAGACAAAAGATTGTAGGTTTAGTATATATAAACAAAGAAAGGAAAGACAAGAAGTTCTGTGGTTACAGTACTATATTGTAGCTTCAATACAATATATTAATAACAATTAATATTAATCATTTTTCTTTAAAGACTACCCTGATTAAAACTGTCAACTATATCTTTAGCTATATCTTTCTTCAATAATGATTTCATCATGTAACCTTCCTACCCAAACATTTCACTATTGCATTCTGTTTCTAGATATTTTGAGAGAAAAATCTCTCAGGATTCACTTTTCAGACCCAATATGATCTAATTCACCCTACATTGCACATGTCATCTCTTCAAGTTAGATTTCAGCTTCAGTTGGACCAGACCCTCCCTCACTGCCTTCACCCATGTACCGTTCTATTTCTACCTGAGAGGTTTTCCTGATATTGTTTAAAACTACCCATGATTCTGTCCTCCTCTTTTTTTATCACATACTTTAAAGTAAGACCAATTTTAATCTCTGCTGTCTTGCAGTTCTAACCAAACTGACCCTGGTTTTCTCTTGTTTCTTATTGTACCAGTGCTATTTCCCAAGTAGTTAAATTTAAGTGTTCTGTAAATGTTCCATACTTTCAGTATATTTCAGATTCCAGCCATAATGTGTGCTCTTTGAGGTAAAGAATCTGATATAAATTACTTCATCCAAAGCACAGAGTCTTCTTGGAAATGATTGTTTATTCTGATTCAATATTTGGAAAATATTTAAAATCTCCCGGGTTCAAGGCAAGGTATATTTGCTAGTCTGGTTTTAAAGACACTGCAATATCTTGTTTCTCGTCCTACATCTCTTGATGCCTTCCACATATATAGTTGTCTTCTTATCACAAACTTTCCCAAAGTATATATGCCCCAATATGCATCCCTTGACCACGTTTTTCCTCATGCAGCAACAAATAAACTGTTAATTTTTGAGCTATATGGAATTCTTGATAAATGGTACAATCCTTTTTTTTATAGCTTCAGAAAACAGAGGTCCAGAGAAATAATTCAGCCTGTAAAGGGTAAACAGCTTCTGTAGGGTCTTTGACAAAAGACTGCTTTCGCACTTCTGTGCATGTCATCTCCGGGTGTGATTAGATGGTTCCAGAAAGAGTAGCTGAATATGTTGCTACTGAATACGTTAGTTCTACTAAAAGATTTCATATCTCCCCAGTGTAATGTATTTTTGTCTTCCCTAGAAATCTTCATTTTAGACTTATAATAATCTTCTTTGTTGACCATTACTTTAGGTATGTGTTGTATTTCTCAATCCCTGTTGTATAATTAATGATAGTGGGAGTTGTTCATCTTAACATTTGGAACAGTGCCTTGAACATAGATTGTGTTTACACTGGAGGGATTTTATCTCTAAGAATTGAATAGAAACCTTTGATTTTTGAAGGCATTATAAGCTTTTGAAGGAAGTGTCAGATGGAGGAAATAATTTCTAGTTAACAGCATTATTGCTACAGTGTACATCAAGTACACTGACAGCTTTCTTCTCATAGTTTAGTCTTGGGTGATTCCTTGGAAAAGTGTGTTACAAATCATTGGTCAGAAAGATCTTGATCTTTAGCAGATAATTTTCTTCTAGTAGAATGTAACCTGACCTCACTAGAAGGACTCTTCTTACAAGTTGCTGTGAGGGTCACACACTGTGCCTAGATTTCTGTGGCTTTTATCAGAAAGTTCTCAGATTCTGAAAACATAAAGCTTCTATGAGCTAGCATCCCTACCCACAGGTCCTCCTAGGTTTCCTTCCTTTCCTCCATGTCATTGCCTATAGGCAAGATCATTGTGACTCTCCAATTTCACCATCCCTTCCTAAGCTCATATTCACAATGCCTGCCTCATCTTGGCTGGATTTTTCACCCACTCCCCCAAACCTTGCCGTATGACTGTGTGGCATTGCTGTGTGATGTTATAACCAGTCTTGGGGATCAGGGTATCCTCTGCTTTGAACAGCAGAAAAGCCTTGGGCTGACATTATACAGATAAAGTTTTTCTTTATCTTTTTTTTTTTTCTGGAAGCTCTCCAGTGATAGCACTGAGCAGTGGAGAATGGTGATGATGAAATACAGGTTACCAATAGGAATGGAAAATAGGGCTGTTTTAGGTGTGAATAAACCAAACTATATATATGTTAAGCAATAATGTCAACACAGTTGTTAAAATTTGTTGCTGGGAAACTGCACTATAGAGGGGTAACTTATAACATATAATTTTGTTCATAATGCAGACAGTAATTTAACTGTTTACTTGTAATGCCAACAATTGCATGATACAACATGCACTCCTCAAGTATGTCTCATGTTTGGTTGTATATATTTGAATCATTGAGAAATTAAATTATGCCTCTTTGTTCTACATCTCTTTCTTATGCTGCTCCTCCTCTAGCATTGTCTGTTCACACACACACACACACACACACACACACACATGAGCACACATGAGCACACACACATATGTCCTGGAATATATGTGTAGTTCTTTTACTCTCCGCATCACTGAGTTAAAAAAAATAGTTGACGTATATTTTAAGTTTTCAGTTTTTATTTTCCATTATTTTAGAGTCTACTCTAAAATAGGACCTATGAATTGGAAAAGTTTTCATCCCTGAAACAAAAGACTTGAAATAATGAGACTTTACCTCCTCGCTTGAATGGTTTGTGGGATCCAATCTGAATTGTTTTATGAAACAAAATTCACTGACCCATTTTGAAGCAAAATAGTTCATTTGATTAAGTGAACATTACTGTTCTTCAAAGTGTACTTTTAAAAGGAAGATTAGAAGTTGATTTGACACTATCAGGTTATATATAATTCTGTGTATGTATCTAAGTGAAAAAAAATTAAATGACTTTGGTCAAATAAAGTACTGCTTGCCTGAAGAATTACATTAATTCTCAAGCAGTTATTGCAGAAGCCTTCTTAAACATAATTTTAGTTGTAATACTTTAACATCAGTCTCTTGGCCTATGATTCAGAGATGTGGCTTTTATGGGGAAATTTCTTGTATATTAAAGAAATCAAAAGTTGCTGACCTTCATCAAGTTTGTCAAATGTTAAACTTTGACATTTAGGTACGATTTCTTAGATATCTAGGCATTTGTTTCTTTTTTTCCCAATTGATAAGATGTGACACATTTATATTTCAGCATAGACCAAGAGGAAAATGGTGCTTTTCGGAGTAGTTGCATTTTTTATTTTCTTTCTTTTTTTTTGCTATGGGGATATTCCATTATTCATACTCATTTTTGACAAACACTCAGAAGGGAAAAAGATGTCCTTTTATTGCCCATAATTACAGTTTCAACATAAAGGGGAATTCTTTCTGGAGGCTTCAGAGCCCAAATATTTCTCTATTGTGGAAGGTCCAGGAAAGTTAACATTTTTTCTGGCTAATATATTTTACAGTAATAGGCTTCTTCAGTAATCCTATCATTGAAATTGTGAGAGCCACAATATATTAAATATTTATAGAAAGGAAGTAATAATTGACAATTATCCCTCAATATTCCCAAATGCATCAAATAGGTGGGCATTGATATTCTTCAAGGATAAAATGAATGAAAATTCATTTCATTTTTTCCCAGGATTCTCTAATACTACTGAGTCTAAAATCAAGAATTTCTTTTCATCTAGAGTCACCTTTACTTATAAACATGAAGGATGGGCAGCATGGTAAGAAAAGAAACATAGGGAAAAATAAAATCACCTAGAATGGACTGCTAGGATAATATGTTATATAGTGATATGTTCAGGACAAAACCCTATGAAAGAAATTGTCCTAACCTTTTGATGGAACAATACTTTAAGAAGTTTAGGCCATTACTGAATGATATAATGTAGTACTAAATCATACAATTTTGACAGGCTCCAGGTTAGTAACCAGAAAGTGTTGCACAATGATTAATTCAAAGACCTGCTTGTTGGGCAAAGTTCCTTGCGGTCCTCAATCAAGATTTATGACCCTCAAATTATTGTTGTAGAGCAGATAATCAATTTAATAATGTGATCCAGGTTTAAAACATAAGCTTCCTTTGAATCACAACAGTTCACCTTATACCGCAGTGGCCCATGATCGTCAATGAAATAAGCCTTGCAAATCCTTGATGTTTCAACCAGTCACAACACTTAAAAACAAGAACATGGGAAAAAAAGTTAAAATTACCTATATTGATTGACTCCACATTTATTATTTTATCAATTTATTAAAGCACAAATTGATGACTTTGAATGACCTTAACACCATAATCCTCTTAATCATAAAGAACAGTTTAAATTCAATTTCCATATGGATACTGACTGCAAAGAAATATGGGGGATGTGGCAGAGCTACCAACCTCAGAAAATTTCAACCTAAGCAGACAGGTTAAAAAATGCATATAGAATAAGATTTAGAATAAAAATAAAAAAAAACTCCGAAACTGGTACTTTATGAATTTTACACTTATATTTCTCTTCCAGCCTATAGCAATATAGACTTTATATGAACTTTTCACAGATGGTGATACTGTTTTGAGATTAGTCTCTCTAACATAAAACAGAATTAATCTTGGAACTAAGATTCAAAAGACTATGATTCCAAAGTCCCCGTTCTTTCTTTTATTGTACAATACTCTGACATATTATTCATTATGTGCCATCCCTAAGCACTAGATTGCTAATTAAACAACTTTCTGCCTTTAAAATCCTAGAAGCTATCATGTGAAATGGACATGGAGGGCATTTTTAAGAACTCCACTGATTTTATCCTCTTGGGACTCATCACTCATCCTGTGTTTCCTGGGCTTATCTTTGCAGTCATCTTTTCCATCTTTGTGGTGGCTGTAACAGCCAACGTGGTCATGATTCTGCTCATATACATGGACTCACGACTCCACACGCCCATGTACTTCTTACTCAGCCAGCTCTCCATCATGGATACAGTGTATATCTGCATCACCGTTCCAAAGATGCTGCAAGACCTTCTGTCCAAGGAAAAGACCATATCCTTCCTAGGTTGTGCGGTTCAGATATTCCTCTACCTGACCTTGATTGGAGGGGAATTCTTCTTGCTGGGCCTCATGGCCTATGACCGGTTCATAGCTGTGTGCAACCCCCTCCGATACCCTCTCCTCATGAACCACAGGATTTGCTTGTTTATGGTGGTGGGCTCCTGGTTTGGTGGCTCTTTGGATGGATTTATGCTGACCCCTGTCACTATGAGTTTCCCTTACTGTGGGTCCCGAGAAATCAATCACTTTTTCTGTGAGATCCCAGCCGTGCTGAAGCTGTCATGTATTGACACTTCCCTCTATGAAAACCTGATGTATGCCTGCTGTGTGCTGATGCTGCTCATTCCCATATCTGTCATCTGTGTCTCCTACACACGTATCCTCATCACCGTCCATCGGATGAACTCTGCTGAGGGCCGACACAAAGCCTTTGCTACCTGCTCTTCCCATATTATGGTGGTGAGCATTTTCTATGGGGCAGCCTTCTATACCAATGTTCTGCCGCCTTCATACCACACAGCAGAAAAAGACAAGGTGGTGTCTGCCTTCTACACAATCCTCACACCCATGCTCAACCCGCTCATCTACAGCTTGAGGAATAAAGACGTGGCAGCAGCTTTAAGGAAGGTCATGGGGAAGTGTTCCTCTTCTCAAAAAATCAGAGCAGGGGATGTGATCAGGAAATACTAGGGTTTCCAGGCCCTGGGTACAAACAGCCTTGTTGCTCTCTCTAGTGACACCTTGTTTTTGTTTCCTTGGCTGCTCAAGCAAATACCATGCAATGGGTTGGCTTAAATAATGGGAATTTATTTTCTCAGGCTTTCAGGACTAATAAAAGTCCAAATCAATACACCATCAAGATGATGCTTTCTCCCCAAAGACTGGCATTCCGTGACTGCTTCCCAGCGATTCTTGGTCCTTAACTTGTCATATGTCATGGCAAATGTCAGAGTCTCCTGGTCTCTCCCTTCTCTTGCAGGTTTCTTTGATGTTCAGCATCTGGCTGCTCTGCCTGTGGCTTTTTCTCTCCAACTGAATTTAGAGTGCATACAAAGGACTCTAGTAATAGGAATACTTAACTAAAATAACCTTATCAAAATGTCCTATTTAAAATAAGCTCACACCCACAGGAATGGATTAAGCTTAAGAACATGTTTTTCTGTGATACTTCTGACTCTAAACCATCACACATATAGTCTTTTAGGAAAAACGATTTTTCTTTTCAAAAAATGTTCATTGTCATTTTGATAATCCGGAATTTTTGGCAGAAAAAAATCATTCTGTCACCAGCATCATTTAAGAACTATAGCTGAAAGCAGTAAGTATCTTAGCCTTAGCTGATGTGCCTGTCTGGATTGATTGACTTTTTCCTGAAAGTTTCATCAATCAGGTAGCACTGTTCGTAAATAATCCCATTCATGTCAACCGTTCCATATAAGAGTCCAGGATGGATTTTTTAATGGTTTAATTGTCATAACATAAATATAACTCAGAATTTTCTGTTTTAACCATTTTCAAATGTGCTATTCAATGGCATTAATTATAATAACAAGACTGTGCTACCATCACCAGCATCCATTGCCCACAATGTATTACCTGGGTTCATGTGTCCTTCATATATTTATTGCTGATCAACTTTTCATTGGAAAGTTGCTTGGAGCATTTTCCAAGTCATTGATGAACTAATTTTAAAAATGCAGCACAAGTAAAATATTTTCTGATGATAATATTGTAACAGTATTATTAGTTTAGGAAGCTTTTGTAATTGTGTTTTGATTGTATTTTTGGGTCTCTATTCATAGTCATCTTTCATGAACATCTGTTTTCTCTTAACACTCAAATTAAAATATAGTGTAAAGTGGCCTTTATCCCAAATAAAGTTTAATATATCAATAAATATTTTATGATTGTTTGAAAATTAATTTACTTTATTAAGATCATAAATTTGCAACAACCCTACATAGTTTTTCCACATATGCATTAATAAAATGGTAATAGATAAATGTAGAAGGAATAGATCAAGAAAATTTTATTAACTAACTTAGCACTCTTGAGTTAAGTTGCTCAATGTTCATCATCTCAACTTCTCCATTTGATGTATTTGTAGATAAACTTTTCCGTTTCTAACTAGGTGTGGTGTTTTAAGAGTAATTGTGAATCTGAATGCAAAGGCTTAAAATATTAACTAAGCAGAGACCACACTCAACTTTACACCATCCATTCACTTAACTTTATCTACATCTTGTTTGTAAGGGCTTCAGTTAAGATACATTAAAAAGAAGTTTTGTTTCACCTGGTCCATACCTTCCCTCACATTAGAAGGCTTAGAAAAGAGTAAAAGGTGGATGACTTGAGTAATTTCATATTGGAGATTATTCATGGTATATTTATTCCATGAATAAATATATTTATTGTATTGTAAATATTGAGGAGAAAATGTTTCCTCCCTCACTGTTGATGTGGGTTAAAAATATTCCCTTCAATATGCTAATTACAAGGTTGGTCTTAAAAGGTTCTAATAACTGAATCTTTCCTCTTAAATTAAACAAGCAAACAGCAACCACAGCAGAGGAAAGAGATAGAAAAATGCCCTGGGTGACTGCAATTCTTCAAATGGAAAAATGGATCAGTGTTCAGTTACAGTGTTCAGTTCAATTAAGTAATATCAATGTGACATTATTTCAATGCAATTCCATTTTCAATTAGTTTTGAATCTCTGCACTTGTTCTAATCCCTTCTCTCTTTTCCACACCACCCTGCCTAGTGCCCATCCTGGATTTTCTATGCATAAAATAATTTGTGCTGCCTATTTCCCCTCTACTCTGGGCATTTTTTACTTTTATTCTCATTTCCTCAGGATTCATCCTAGGACTAGATTGTTGTATATCTAAAAAGGTTTCTTTCATTAATTTCCAATATAAATTGCACAATTAACAAGAGCACTTAACACAAACATTGGTAAATATTTCCAAAATGCCAGAAAAACATCAAGCAAGAAGGTTTACATGGGAGAGTTCCCAGGAATATCATAGGAGATATGTCTAGGGAACTTCTAAGATGTTAACAGGTTATGCCTGGACCTAAGTTGTGCTTAAATGGTGTTTTACCTTTATGATACTTTATTACACTGAACAATTAAATGGTGTGCATTTTTCTATGTATGCTATATCTTAATAGAAGTAAAAATAAAAGATATCATATATATGCTGAGTGCCTATTCCTCCTTATATATAGGCCAGGTCCCCCCAGTCTACTGACCACATTCTTATAAATGAAAATTTATGGCCACCAGATTTTTTCTTTATTAAAAATAATATGAAATATTAACTTGAGTATGAAAATTATCAATTACAATAAAAATAAAATATTCATTATAAACACAATTTGTCAAACAGTTCTAGATTTGGGGCAAGAGATAAAGTGAAAACTGTCCTCAGTTTTCATGGCATATTCAACTACTTTATCTGTCTTTGATTATGATACTTACAAACTCTTATAAGGTATTGCAAATTAGTTCCATGGGAGATGGAAAAGCTGATATTCAAAGCAAATTATTGCCTCTCCCAAGCAACAGACAGATGGAAGCCTCAGAATCACATCCTCTGCATCCTCATTCAATAATTAGATGCCAAACCATGGCATTGCTGTTAATTGATAGAAATTTTCCATAGGCAGGAAGGATGCTGCACAATATGCAGCTGCCAGGTTGTTAATGCTAATAATGACCTGGGGACGAATGTCCCTCAGGGAGCAAATACTAATAAAGCTTATGTTCACTTTCTGAAGGAAACCAGCTTGGCTGGTCTACCAAAGACCTGCTATTCCATAAGGGGCAGCCAGATGATGCCCAGTGGGGTCTTTTTTCAGGTAAGGAATATGAACCTTACATTAACTAAACCTTTGCACATACACATTTATTTCACAACAATAGAAAATTTATAATAATGTATAGCATAAAACCTACTTATTATATATTTTATTAATTACTCAGGAAGATTTTTTTAAAAAAGTAATAATAGCAAAAACTGAAAATATTTAGATTACTATTTAGTATGGAGAAGAGATTGCATTCCAAATCTCTCTTGACTTTGAAGAAGTTAAATTGTGCTATCAGGTCTGTAAACAGTGTGAAACAAAATGTGTGTAACATCAATTCCTGACTCTATAGAGCTGTTATTCAGACAAGGCAGGGTAGGTAGTTTTAATAATGGATGATTTCATGGCACTGAATAGAGTAATCAGCTAAAATAACAGACTGATTTACAAATATATAATTAACAAAAATCAGAAATTTTGAAAATACTTTTCAGTTGGGATTGTGTTGAGGTTAAATCTTTTTAAATCTGAATGTCTGTCTTGGTCTTGTCACACATTTACCAAACCCCTCTGTGTGTGCTTCCTTCAAAATCCCAGATCCTCAAAGATGAGGAGAGTTTTAAATGTTTCTTTCTCCTCTCTATTCCTATTCCAAGAAACTAGAAATCTGCCTGATATATAACACATGCTCAATAATAATTAGTTATATAATTGAACACAAGTCATTTCAATTTAGGAGACTTTATTACTACAAATTATGATTTTTTAAAAAAATAATCTTTTTTTTATTTTCTGCATATTCTAAGGTTGAAGAGTTGCAGTGGATTCTTAAGGTTAAAGAAATTAGATGAATTTTACATACTCACACATAATTGCACATCAAGGGAGAGCTAGAAATAAAGTAACAATATTTAAATTCTTTCCAACCTCACCAATTTTTTCCAATTTCAACTAAGTATGGTAACATTTTGTCCTATGAGAAGAAACATCATTTGGTTTTGAAAGATTATTCTTGGATATTCTTTCTGCTTTGCAAGCATGAGGTGAGTCCCATATGTAGGCATTTTCTACTTATTCCAGTGGGGGGAAATTTTTCTTATATATTGACAGAAAATTTAGTTGTGAGAAGAAAGCCAATATTACATATGTCTGTTGATATTATTAAAATTGTTCATTCCCTTAATTTCCAAAATGCTTAACTGAAAAGACAAGGGATTTTAATAAATTGTCCAATAAACTTAGAAAGGTCTCATGAGGAAAACTGTTTGAATATAGCTAAAACCACATCTGTGAACCTCATCTGTCTGAGAACTGATGAAGACAGAAATAGAACCAGCTACTTGACTGCCCTTCCAGACTAAGCTTCTAAAAGAGATAGGATAATATTATTATAACCCAAGGCAAGGTTAACTACAAATAATGGTTATTTCTTATTTGAAAAGGACTTTGGAAGATTGAAAACATCTTTATCTTCAAGCTGTTTTTAGAACAATTGGATGACATATACTGTACACGTATTGGGACTTTTGGTCTAAACATGGAGAACTGGGCCAATACCTGAGTTTTGTTTTCTTTGTATGTGTGTGTGGCAATGAATGGTTTCATAATATTTTCATATAATATTTCCTATGATGCCTGCTTTACATACTGGGAAAGCTAGATAACGCATTAAGATGATGAAAATACAGTTATATATACTGGTTGGTTTTAAATTCATAAGTTAATTCTATTCTTCCTGTTCTGGAGACTCTTCTAATCTCCTTGTTAACAATAGTTGGGAAATATTTATTTCAAAATAAGGGTGATCCTAAAAATTATAGCCTATATTTCTATAGCATTATGAAACTCCAGGTACTGTTATAAGAGACATTACATAGATTATTACATTTAATCCTTACAATGATACTTTGCAAGGGACTGTTGTATCCATTGCAAAATGAGGAAATTGAGGAGTGATTTGCACAGTGTTTTATGACTGATAAACAGCAGACACCAGGAAGTTTATTTCCAGATTCTGTGCACTTAAACAACAGAATGAACTGCCTCAGGAACAAAGGGTAAAGTGGTATCTTAGAGTTTGAATATACCACAGAAAATTGGAAGATTTAACTTACAACTTAGAATTGCTTTATTCCAAACGGCAAGTCACTAGCACTTGGAGGAATGGAATTCTTTGGTATGCATTTCACTTCTCTTTGCTGAAGAATTATTTCACATTTCTATTGTATTTGTTTTTTACTATTTTATTGCACACTTCTTGATTATTTTTATTTATGAGTGTAGATCAGTGAGTACCTTTAAACTTCATCTAAAATGACCAAAGTCCATAATTTAATAACAGAAACACATGTTTCAGGTGATCTTTTTGTGCAATGAGGCTTAAAGTTTTGGGATGAATCAAGTGAATTATTCTGTGGGACACATGCACATATAAAGGCAATAGGGGGTGTTCTCAAATCACAGAATGCCCCAGCATCCTGAATAGAAGGATTATACCTCGAGGACTCTGAAATATTTGTCAGAATCTTTGAGTGTAAAACCTTAATGGGATTCCTAGTATAAATTTTGCCAGCCCAATTCACCATCCAAAGTTTGAAATACTGAAATGTAGAAAATTATATTTTTAATAATCTAAAATAGGCTTTTAATAAATGAATTATTATATATATAGCCTATAATAATTGAATAAAAACAGAAAATATAGTCAAGTAAGAAATTAATGTCACTTTGAATGCCAGTAACAGTGAAAACTTTTATTAACTTTATAATTATAGGCACATTTTATATATATATATATTATATTAATGCAGAGGAGATTAAAATGTGAAACCTTTCATTCAAGAGTACAGTGACACTGTCATCACATATTGGTCGATATAAATGGACCTTATAATTCAAAAACTTATTGGAATTCCATTTTTATTAAAGTTAATTGGTTTATCAGGTCTGCAATTAGTAGATGATTAGGATCCCTCAAGTTTCTACCCATTCCAAACAATGAATAATTTTTACAGATTAAAGTTGTTCATTCATCTTATTATTTCCACACCAACTTTTTCTAGGAATGGAAGCTTGCACACATTTTTTAAGGCACTTGATATTGTCTTGGTTCTCTCTGAAAAAGAAATGATACCCATTTCCATTCCCACCAGTAATTTTTGAGGGGCATCCCTAAATATTCAAATGTTATGCAACCCAGCTATCACCTAGAGGATCAAGTTGAATAAGATTGGCTGAAACCCATTTCTACACTATGTGTCTTTTGCAGAAGAAAAGTGACTGATTGTCTCCAATATGAAGCCTGTTGAGGAGGCTTTATTATTTTTGTACTACAGGGAAGAGAAAATGTCCAAGTTAAACTTAAGTTTTAACCTTCTGCTTTTGTCCATACAATGTTACCAGCTGAATGCAATCAGACTAACGCTTTCACATTTCATCACATCACAGTACAAAAATTAGTTGAATGTGCCACCTAGTTTGGAGTGATTGAGCTATGCCAAGTGGAGGATGTAGATGGAGGTATTTGCATGGATTCATTCAGGAAGTTTGAGAGGAGGACATCTTGTGGGAAAAAGGAGGCCTAGAATACTTAAGATTTCACAATGACTTTTACTAACCCTATAGAATCAGATCAAATTAAAGTGGGAGTGTAATTATAATGTAATTATATCTGGTCCCAGTTAAACAATGTCCTAGATTAAGAGTAAAGATACTCAGCTGTAAACACTCTGAGAACAGCTGTCTATAGGAAAACATATATTAAAAGTGGTATACTGTGTTTCAATGACAAATTAAACATAAACACAAGAATAATAAACTTTAATTACAGAGGTAACTTTTTATTGGCATGTTTTAGATACTTTTTTAAAAAATTGACTCCTTCCACTCTTTGGGATCACCTCTATCTAGTAAACTATGGTAAAGAAAGACAATTATGTTAACCAAAACATAATGATAATTTAACTCTTCAAGTTTTCATTTGGTATATGATTGATAGGGTAAGTCTAGAAATATTTCATTTCATTCCAAGGGAATGTTAATTAGGTTCACACCTCTAGAAAATTTTTTGTAAACATCATTGTTATCTATTCTTCACTGAATTGTAAATAATAATTGTGTCCTTAAGGGCTATTTGTTCTTAAATGAACTCTCCCACACATAAAGGAGTATTTCTTTCAAATATCGGATCCCCAAAAATGAATGTAGGTACCACCTCTACATAGCTGATTTTGTAATGGTGATGCTGGGTGAAGGATTGAGGCAAGAACATTGATTGGGACATTCATATGCCTGTTTAGGATAACAAGCAGTTATCATTGGGAGTGGATGTGGCACTTTCAACAATGAGATTTGTGAATCTGGCTTTGTTGATTCCTCAGCTCATGTGGTGTCTCTGTTCTTAGAGACTTTTTCAGGGTAAATTTAGTGAGAGTTATTTTCCCTTGGACCTTAATATGAAGCCAGGCTCCAGCTAGCACATCATGACTGGGGATTGCCCAAAAGTTAGGAAGCATTTGGGGTTTATGGAAATAATTAACTTTGTTTGTTATTTTGTTAAATTTTTAACAACTTTAATTAGATATGCAAATCTTACTGGAGTGTGATCATGATCTCATGCCCTGTATTCCTTTGACTTTTCTCAGCTGATTGAATCATTAATTGATGCTTAAAGAGACATCATTTCTTCAAGGGGCAGGTAAACACAGTGGCTGAAAGCACGGAAAACAAAGTCAGATTCCTTGGACCTAGTCTCAACTCTCCCCATTCCACCTCTCTCTGGCTCAATATCTATTACTATAAATGGTGATAGAGGTGTTTTGAAGAGTGTCTTGTACCAAAATATTGGAGCGTGTAAGCACAGTAAGTGCTGCATGAGTATTGTGTGATTTATTATTAGAAATGTCTCAATTACTTTTAAAAACTAACACTATTTGTTGGTATATTAATTTCCTATTGTTGGCTGACCAGTTATATAAATTTTAGTGGCTTAAAGCAATGCAAATTTATTATGCTACTGTTCTAAAGGCTGGAAGTCCAAAATGTATCTTACTGGATAAAATCAAGATATCCTTAAGACAGCATTCCTTGTGAAAGTTTTTGAGGATAACGTAGTCCTTGCCTCTTCCATCTTCTAGAGGCTGTCCATATTCCAAGGTTCCTGGCCCCATTCCAGCAAGACCATCATTTCAACATCTGCTCCATCATCACATGTCCTTTTCTGGGTCTCCTGCCTCTCTCTTTACCTAAAGAAGGACCATTGTGATTACATTGGGTTTATCTAGATAATCTGTAATAAACTCCTCATTTCAAATTTTATCACCATCAAATCTGTCAATGCCTTTTGCCCATATAAGGCATTATATTCTTTGGTTCCAGGGACTAGGACATTCATACCTTAGAGGGACCATTATTCTGCCCAACAGTGTTTTTCATTTAACAGTAAGGTAAACGTATCATAAAAATATTAAATTTAATAAAATCACAAAAGAATAAGCCTGTAAAAGATAATATTTTTGATAACTGGAATATTTAGCACTAAGCAAATGCTTTCCTTTGTTTTTATCTATTAAATTAAACATTATTCAAAATTTACAGTAAAATTTCTGGATAGATAATAATAGTTTAAGCTACATTTATCTTTTATAAGAGAACTGAATGAAGAGCTATCATAGCAAAGGCATATTGAGAAGAAAAAGGAAGTAATGAACCCTTTGTTTTCTATAAATTATTCTGATTTCTTAATTACTCTGTCCAAGATATTATATTGTATTTAATTTTCAATGAGTAATTCTATTAAATTGGTAAATACAAAACCTCCCTGATTAAAGGTACAAATTGTATTGCTGTTTGATATTAGAAATATGTGATTTATTTCTACTTCCCAGGATTAAATTTCTTATTGCTAAATTTAAGTGGACCCTATTTTATCACAAATTTATTTGGATTTAAGATAAACACAAAGGCCTGGCTTTTGTAGAAATTCACGTCCTTTTTACATATTTTATAGAACATAACTGAAAGTATTCTAAAGGAATTCTATTAGGAGTGTATCATCTTAAAAAATATAAAAATTAAACTATTTAAATTTTTGGGACCTGTGTTTTTTATTGCTTAATAACTCTTTAATTTTTCAAGAAATATTTACTATGAATCAGGCATTCTTTTAGATGTTGGGAATACATTTTAAATTCAATAGATAAATCTTTGCTCACCAGAAGCTTACTTGTTATTGGCAGACAACAAACACATATGTACATACATATATGGATATATATATATCCATATATATGTTAGATCATGTTCAGAAATTTGAAGAAATATAAAATCTAAAACATTATCAAATGTGCTGAGGTTATTATATTAATTGAAATGAGCAGAGAAGGCCCCTATGAGAAGAAGACCTTTCAGCAAATACCTGAAGACAGAAGGGACAACCATGAACAGATGTGGGGAGGGGACCCTAAACAGAGGGAACAGCAGAGGGAAAGGATCAGCGGATCAGCAAGGAAGCTGCTGGAGCTACAACACAGGGGAATGTTCGTGGGAGGAGGGACAGAGGATAATTTCATAGTGTAAAAAACTAAAACAAAATGGGGCTTACAGTAAGATATGAAACCATCATTGCAGGAATTTGAACAGAGATTGCCATGGTCTGACCTAAGACTCTGCAGCCCACTTTGAATGTTAAAACTAGACTAAAGGATTGTATAACAAAAAGCTGGGAGATAGTGGAGAAGTTACTGGAATAACCCAAGTAAAATAAAGCAATGGCTTAAACCTGGTACTACTAGACAGGGAGGTGGTGAGAAATATAGAAATATGTAATTGAAACAATTTTACTCTTTTTGTGTAAAATGTCTGCATAAACTTGATATGATGAAAAGGAAGATTGCCCATGGTATGCATTAGGTTTTATTAAGAAGTTTGGGGAGACTACAATAACATGACACTTTTATAAGAATGAAGTTTAAAATAAATATGAAATTATTTTTAGAAACTGTCTCAATTGTCCTTGGGGAATTGAATGGAAATTAAGAGGATAGACCGTGAGGCCAGATAAAGAGCCTAGAGACATTGCTGTTAGACATTAGAGTTTTATACAATGGGTATTTTTGAGAAGCTTGATAAACTAGACAATTGATTTGATCTATTCTTAGAGTAATTGGCATATATCATTCAGAGGGAAATCTGGAGTGAGGCACTTTAAGTTTGATGTTGTTAATTATCATATCAATTAAATGATAGGTACTGGAATCTATTGATTATATTGTGTTGATTCTATTGGTCATTTTTCACTGTCACTACTATTCATGGTAAAAGATAAATTTGAATTTCAGAAAAAAATCCAAATAATTCTATAGTGATAATAAATAATAATAATTTCATGGGACATACTTATACAAAAGAATCATTTTTTCTGAAAGTCAAATTTAACTGGCATTCAGCATTTATTTGTGACACCTGATCACCTTAGATAACAGGGCTTATGGAACTTGGCAGTATTCCTAGGAATGACACAAATAAGGAAATTAAATTGCAAATCTGGACTATACCCTTTTAGAACTCTGGTTTTTACAGTGATGAATGTTAGATGCTCAATAAACTAAGGTCTACCATTTGAAAGTTCTTTATTGTTTCTATGGAATTTTCTCTTATGTTTTAACATTTAAATTCTTAATTTATGTGATATGAGTTAAGGATATAAATTCCTTTCTAAGTTTTGTCCTGTTATTGCAATATTTTTATATAAATTTACATCCTACATATCTGTCCTGCAGTTTCTTAATCCTGAGTCTAACTTTGGCATCAAAGTATAGGAACAATATTGTGGGAATCTTGCTTGATTAACTATTTGCTCCTACATGTTTATTGGTGAGAAGATTTCAAGCTGCCATTGTTTAATTTTTACCACATCACCCTCTTCCCCAAACTCAAAGTGGCAATATGGAGTAAAGTAATCAAAGAAGGGACTGAGTGTCATAATAGATACTTTGTTTACAGAATTTAATCCTAGGAGCTCTATTGTGGATGAGTTAGGGATTAAAAAACTATTAGAAGAAATATCTGTTATGAGGATAACAATGAAGTGCAAGCAAAAGTGTAGAGAGCCAAATTTAAGAACTAGCAATGAGAAAGAACGGAAAGATAGGGAATATTCATGAAGACCCAACAAAAGTCCTAAAACTAAATTAACTTGTTTAATCATTATGCTCATCTTAAGTCAATCGATCAATCAATCAATCAATCAATCAATGATCCTTTTATCTAACCAGTATTAATTTAGCTTTTCTGTTGGTTGGGTTACTTTTGTGATGTCAAAAATACAGGATAAACACCACAGATATGGGGAAACCTTATTCCTTTTATAACAAATGAAAAATGTATTATGCAATTACCATAACTACATATAGAAGAAAGAACACAATTTAAAATAATTTATTGCTAAAGGGAAAACTAAAGCCATCATCTCTGCTTTATGATGTGACTAGTTTTAGCTCTGTTTACTTTTCTCCAGGGTTCTTTCCGAGAAAATTTTATTCTGACTGGTACCTTCTGTGGTGGTGTCTCCATCATATATTTCTCCCACATTAAATGTGCTATCTCATACTTCCAATTTCATCTCTGTGGTTTCCTGCTCCCCTGGATCTGTCATAGGCAATGGCAATGAAAAACAGAACTTCACCCTCAGGCTTTATCTTGCTGGAGCTTCTGCAGAGCAGCAGAGCTATAGGCATTGTCTTCACAGTTATCCTTGTTATTTTCTTGGTGGCTATAACTGCAAGTTTGGTCATGATAATTTTTATTCAAGTGGACTCCTGCCTCCACACTCCCATGTACTTCTTGCTCAGCCAGTTGTCTATTATGGACACACTTTTCCTTTGTACCACTGTCACAAAGCTCCTGGTTGACATGGTCTCTGAAAAAAAGACCATTTCCTTTGTGGCCTGTGGCATCGAGATGTTCTTCTACTTGACCATGATTGGCTCAGAGTTCTTTCTTCTGGGCCTCATGGCCTATGATTGCTATGTGGCTGTTTGTAACCTTCTTAGGTATCCAGTCCTGATAAGCTGCAAAGTGTGTTTCTGCTGGCTGCTGGTGCCTGGTTTGGTGGCTCCCTGGATGGATTTCTGCTCACACCCATCCCCATGAATGTCCACTACTGTGGCTCTTGAAATATCAACCTTTTTTCTGTGAAATTCCTGAAGTTCTCAGATTGGCCTGTGCAGACAAAATCCTTGTATGAAACCCTGATATACATCTGCTGTGTACTCATGTTGCTCATACCCATCTCTATCAACTCAAACTCCTACTCTCACATCTTGTTTACTGTCTACCACATGCAATCAGCTGAAGGTCGGAAAAAGGCTTTTAGTACATGTTTCTCTCACTTGACAGTTGTCAGTATTGTTTATGGAGCTATTTTCAATACTTATGTTCTTCCCCGGTCATTCCACACCCCTGAGAAGGACAAGAGAGTGTCAGAATTCTATACAATCATCACACCCATGCTGAATCATCTGGTGTACAGCCTTAGAAACAAGGATGTCATGGGAGCATTTAAAAAGATATTCACACGATGCTCATCTGCTCAGAAAGTAGCAACAATTGCTGCTTAGAGATCTACCATCCCAGTGATGAAGAGATTTGCACCATGAATATTTTCCCAATAGCTGACCAATTATTCATTATAGAATAGTTGGTCAGCTATTAAATAAAACTAATTATAGACAAACAAGAATGCACATTCTGTATAGATTCTTGTTCCAGAGTGTGGGTGGGGGAAGGATATTTCATGAGCTGTGCAGATATTTTTGTCTATCAAAATTTATTCATTAACAAGTAAACTAAGGTAATTCATGTATTCTTGGTTCTTTCCTTTTGCTGGTGGAGGGTAGGTATTAGAGTTAATGGTAACTTCTTTTACTCTAAAACAAACAAACTAACTAACAAAGAACCATTCAAAGCTACCAAGCATTTGGTGCTAAAAATCTGTGATCAGTTTTGTAGCAAAAAGGTATAGCAATACTAGACCACAAGTGACAAGAAGAAGAAACCATACAATTTTAATGATGTATTTTATTATTGAAATTGCCCTAAAGAGACTGTAATCCCTGTGAACATCTTTTCATCTCCTTTGTTGAGTACTGTCACATACCAAGAAACAATAAATAGTGGGTGGCTTTAATTAACTTGTCCATGAATGTATGAATTACTGAGGATTGAACATCTATTGAAAAATAAGGATTTTTAATATTTAGCAAGAGAAAGAACCACAGTGGCAATCTCTTTATTATTGTAACAGCAGTGTAGAAACCTGTATGAAGCAATAATTCAACACAGGAAAAAACTTCACATTTTCCAGTTCTGTGTGATCCCACTAAAGCACTTAGAGAAAATACAGGCTTTGTTCTGAGTGAAATAAGACTCACCTAAAGAGTTTTCAATAGAGATTTGAAAAGATGAAATTTATGTTTTTTAAAAAAATTATTTATAACATGATTAATATGCCTATAGTGTGGAGAATATAGTACATAGCAAAGGTGAACACAGAAAATAAATTTGGGAGGCATCAAAGAAGAAAAATGAAAATGGCTTTGAGTAGGTTGAGTAGTAGAGGGAGATTCTTGATAGTAGAGGATTTATCTCTTGGATTGGCTGTATATTGTCAAAGAAGATAGAATGAAGGTTAATTCAGTGGATTGGGCACAAGTGACTAGAAAATAATGTAATTCTAATTCCTGAGATTTTGAACACTTGCTAGAGTGGAAGGTTTGAATGGGAGGAAAAAAAAATTCAGAATCTGACAAAATAAATTTGAGATGTCCATTACATGTGCAAGTGGTATGTCAGTAGGTCAATCAGAATTCTTCAGAATAGTAAGAATATTTAAATACAGAATCAGTTAGGATAACTTAGGTAAGATGAAGATATTGAGCCTGACCCTTGAGGCAGATGGGATGAGATGGAAACACATAAGATACCATTTTGACTCTGATGAGACATGAATAAATGAAATCTCAAACACAAGTGAAGGATATGTTTAAATAAGAAGAGTATTTTCACAACTGTCTCGGGAGAGGATAATTGATGTGGAGTGCCAGTGATGAGGGGATATATGGGGAAGGGTGCACTTGGGACCTGCATCTTATGGCAAATGAGCAAGTTCTAGTGATCATGGGGCATTGTCTTGGTGGGTGGAGACCCACACAAAAACCATAATAATATTGAATTCCCATCCTGGGAATTGCTGCTTCATTCTCTAATCGAGTGGCAAGAATCCCCCAAGCACATGGGCAGTGCCTAGTGATGTAGGACAGACCATTATGCCAGGTCCTTGATAATAATGGTTGTGCTTATGAACCTTGTCCTTGTGAAAATGAAACTTAGCCTAGTATTATATATTGCCTAAGAGTTACTTCATTAATGCCCCCTAGATGCTTAGTTGTGACCTCCCTTTAAGCCAAACTCAGCATATAAACTCACTACCTTCCCCCAAAATGGTATATGACTCTCAGGGATGAGCCTCTTTGGCACCAATGGATTATTACTAAGCACCAACTAGAGATGCATTTGGAAAATGACCTTGACCAACAGCGGAAAATATTAAATACAGATGAGTTATTATGGCTAAGAGATTTCAAAGTGAGTTGGGAGCTTATTTCAGAGGTTACACTTATGCACAACTCAGCAGGATCTCAATGGTTGCTGCAGTAAACAGTGCTTCAAATAGGAGGGATCTTGAGGGATCTGGAGACATCTAGACACTATAAGTAGGGAAGACAATCTCAGGAACTTGGCACCTTGTCAGTGGGTCTTACTTTGGAATATATGCTCCCCAATGTAACAGAGTTAGACTCATTTATAATTTCCCTACTCATGGTTCTTCTTCCCCTTTTATTTGAAACTATACTTAACACTATACTCATTAAATATATGTCCCAGAGACTGAAATCTTCAGTCTGTTCATATGCCAATTGAGGCCTCAATCTCAGCAGAGTTTAAACACCTACTTTCTATTTCATTGGACTTGCCCTGGAAAAATAAACAAAGGGTGATAATAGAAAATATCCATCCCCCAAAATTGAAGACTATATACAATTGCAAACAAGACAGTTTCATCCATCTGCCCCATGGGATCTAGGGTCACTCTCATTCAGAAACAGAGTGGGCATCAGCTCCCAAAATTCTCAAGATTGAGGAATGAATAAACATAACTGGGGAATGCAATTATGGACTAAAGTAGACATTATTATTATTATTATATTATTATTATTATTCTAGCAATGGATGAACTTGTATTATTGATATAAAGGCAGTTGTTACCAGAGATTCTGATGGGGGGCAGAGGGAAGAATAGCTTTAACATGAGGTGTTTTTGGGACATTGAAATTGTACTGGCATTGATGTGGAGCCAGTGGCCATTGGAGGCTCCGGCAGCAGGGAGAGGGAAAAGCAATTGTAATATATGGGCTTTTTTGAGACTTGGGAATTGTCCTGAGTGACATTGCAATGACAGATAAAGGCCATTTTATATCATCATATAACATGCAGAGCTGTGTGGGAGAGAGTGTGGTCTACAATGTGAACATGCTTAATGGCAAAGCCCCAGGATGTCTTTATCAATTGCAATTAATGTGCCACACTAATGAAGGATACTTATGTGGGAGGTTGTGGGAGGTGTGGGAGGTGGGGTGTATGGGAATCCTTATAGTTTTTGTCTAACATTTATGTAATCAAAGTATCTTTAAAAAAAGATTATTAAGTATAGTTCAGTGGAGGCAATCAATATTTTTTCAACAAAAAAATAAAGTCAAATTAATGAAAACTTCTACATATATTAAACATAAAAAAAAAGAAATTGTACTGGATGACATTGCAATGATGGATACAGGACATTATGAATTTTGCCAAAACCTATAAAATTGTGTGGTGCAAAGTGTAAACTATAGACCATGGTTAATAGCAATGGTTCAATATGTGTCCATCAATTGTAAATAAAATACCATGCTAATGAGAGATATTAATGGGGGAAAGTGGAGCAGGTGGAAGGGTGGGGTATATATTCATTCCATATATATACATAATGAATCAGCTAGTTTAATGATAAAGTAATCATATTAAGTGGGAGTATAACAGAGATGATTTCAAATATAGGAAGATCTGATTTCTCTGCTGAAAACTATATTCATTTGAACTGAAATAAAGAAATAAAAAATTTGCTTTTACATATAATTTTTTAAACAATCAATTTATTGATACATATTAATAAAACATACAATCCATACAAAGTGTACAACCAATAGTATTTGGTATAAACACATAGTTTTGCATTCATCATTTCAATCATTATTAGAGCATTTTCATTATTTCAATAATAATAAACTAAAAACAATCAAACTGCTCTTCGCTGCAATTTTTTGCTATTAATGCACAATTATTTATTTGTTTATTGAGCAATTTTATTGAAATATATTCACATACCATACATAATATCCAAAGTATATAATCAATGGCTTTATGTATAATCACAATATTTTACATTCATCACCTCAAAAATTTTAGAATAATTTCATTACTGCTTAAAGAAAGACTTTACACCCTTTAGCAATCCTTCCCCAGCCCTACATAACCACTAATCTAATTTTACCTTTATAAATTATTTCATATTTACATTTTATAGTAATGGATACATAAAATATGTAGTTCTCTGTTTCTGGTCTCCTTCACTTAGTATATATTTTTTTGTGTGTGGTATTAAAATTTTATATTATTAATCTACATTTTTTTCAGCTTCAAAGAGAAATGGTTGTGTGTATGCAGTTTTACCCATATTCATATTTCACATAATATATTTTACATTATATATTTAGCTCATAATAGGCAAACATACAATATTTGTCTTTTTGTGTCTGGCTTTCGTCACTCAACATAATATCCTCCAGTTTCTTCCACGTTGTGATATGTTTCACAACTTCATTTCTTCTTACTGCTTCATAATATTGCATCATGTGTATACTCCAAAATTTGTTTATCCATTCATCAGTTGATGGAAACTTCGGTTTCCAACTTTTGGCAGTCATGAATAATGCTGCTATGAACGTTGATGTGCAGATGTCTATTTGTGTCACTGCTCTCAGTTCTTCTGGTAATAGTATACCTAGTAATAGTATTATAGGGTTCCATGGTGAGTCTATATTCTACTTCCTTAAGGGCTGTCAAACAGTCCTCCACAGTGGCTGTACCATTCTACATTCCCACCAATAGTGAATAAGCATTCTTATCTCTCCACATCCACTCTAACATTTACATTTTCCTTTCTTTTTAATATTGTCTAGTTTAATAGGTGTGAAATGCTATCACATTGTAGTTTTGATTTGCATCTCCCTAATCGCTAGTGATGTTGAACATTTTTTCATGTGTTTCTTTGCCATTTGTATTTCTTCTTTGAACAGTTGTCTTTTCAAGTCTTTTGCCCATTTTTTAATTGAATAGTTTGTTTTTTATTGTTGAGTTGTATCATCTCCTTAAATATTATGGATAATAAACCCTTATCAGATATGTGATTGCCAAATATTTTCTCCCATTCAGTGCATTGCCTTTTCACCCTTTGGAGAAAATCCTTTGAGGTGCAAAAGTTTTGAATTTTGAGGAGGTCCCATTATTCTATTTTTTGTTGTTGTTGCTCATGCTTTGTTGTTAGATTTAAGAGACTACCATCTACCACAACATATTGAGGATATTTTCCTACTTTTCTTCTGGGAGTTTTATGGCTGTTGTTTTTATATTGAGGTCCTGGATCCATATTGAGTTAATTTTTATATAAGGTGTGAGCTATGAGTCTTCTTTGTTTATTTTTGATATGGCTATCCAGTCCTTGCAGTACTATTTGTTGAATAGATTGTTCTGGCCCAGCTTGGTAGACTTAAAAGCCTTTTCAAAATTCACTTGACTATAGATGTGAGGGTCACTTACTGAGTTCTCGATTTGATTTCATTGGTCAATCTCTCTGTCCTTATGTTGGTACCATGCTGTTTTTACCACTGTAGCTAAGTTATATGCTTTAAAGTCAGGAAGTGTGAGTACTCCAACTTAATTCTTTTTTAAGATATTTGTGGCTATTCGGGGCTCCTTAACTTTCCAAATAAATTTGATGATTACCTTTTCAAATTCTGCAAAAATGCTGTTGGGATCTTTATTGGGGGAATCCCTTATATTTTTTAGGAAATTTTCATATAATCTAAGTTTCTTTTTTTAAATAATAAAAATCTATACCACTAAAAAAATTTAAGAAGAGCATAATCACTTGGGACGATGGCAGTTTATAGTTGAATTAAAATGAAAACTGCATTTTAACCATTGAATTTGACTACATCCAGAACAATTTTGATATTAATAAGAGCAATTTTAGTTGAGTTTTCTTGGATAGCATTTAACAGGGATAATATAGTGAGAGGGAGTGGACAAGGTAAGGTATAAATAAAGTTTCAGAGTGATTTTCTTAAAGGGGAGCAGAAGAATGACACAATAGCTGAAAGGGAATATATCATTGGTGTTTTGTTTCAAATTGGTTATGTTTGATTACAAATTTGGGTCTGGTTGGAGGTCAGATGAGACACAATGAGAGTCATACATGACTCATGTCAATACATGAGACAGATAGTTTTTTCTCACAAGGCCCAGAGATAGAAGAGTGACATGAGGAGTTGACAGAGATACTATGAAATCTTGTGGCTCAATCAGCAAGTGGGGAACACACAAGCAGACCAAGAAGAGCCCATGGACTTGTGTCTTTATTGTGGTCCAGGACAGGGGATTAGCACATTTCCCAGCGGAGTCAGGATTGGTTAGTGTAAAGCAAACATGTGAGAAAGGAAAAGGGATGTGAGAGTGGTAGGTGGTTACTGTATCTTATTTGTATACTGTGTTCACCTTGGCATGAGGGAGGTAGGTGGAAAAAAAACTTAGGTGGAGATGGAAGTTTGTTTATGCTGGCAAATCTGCAGTCTGCTTCAGACCAACAGGCAAGCAAGCACGGCAGTACTTTGCTTTCAGGGTTATTCATAAATTATTGTTATTAATTAAATGTTACACAGAAGGAACAGAAAATGAAATTTCTTGGAATTATTTCTACTGTGCTCAGGAGATATGTGTGCCATGTCGAGGAACTTATGAATTGGATACAAGACATGCTGAATTGGGGGAACATAAGAAACTGAGCCAAGGTCAATAGCTAATCTAGCAGCTGGGCTGCTACCCAGGTTTTAACCCTTACACGGCCACTGCTTGAGTTTTAATTCTTACACACTCTACCCTTGAGGACAGCAGCTTTAGCAGTGGTGGAGGTAAATTATAGTTAAACACCATGGCAGCAATATAGACAGTAACATCCTAGGCGTATGTACCCTAAGCCTGTTAGGGCTTTTTCAAGAGCCCATTTCCAAGTACCTAGGGACTTTTATCAGTCTTGTACAGGGTTTACCTGTGATTTCTGGATATTTTATATTTCATTGTTCCTTTCTTGTATGTCTCCTTGAATGGATTTTTTATTACCAGGAATATATAAGCAACATTCAGTATGTATTAATGCACATGTGCTTCCTTGTGCTGCAGTAAATAAATCTAGAGTCATGCAGTTTTGTAACACAATACGGCAGATTCGATAAGTTTCTTTTGTTAACCGGGCAATTGCAGATTTTGAAGCATTTAGGGCTTGGCCAGTGCTGCCTTGGGCAGTGCTAAGGTTTTGACATTTAATTTAATTTTGATGGCTCTTCCTCTAGGAAGGAAAGTAGCTAATGGGTAAAACCATCAAGGTTTCCCTTTGGTCCTGTGCTATTTATGATATACTGTGTCCCAATTTTGGGGTTTTGGATCTAAAGTAGATACAATGTGACCTGGAATGAAAGGGCTTCTTTAAGTACAATGCCCGCTTCAGTTGGCTGGGAGATGTGGCTACCCATGGGGCCTACAGACCTACAAGTACACATTCAGCAGAACTGTCAGTGGGTGTGGTTCTGATGTATCACTGGTCATTCTACCAGCAGGAACCATCTACCACTACTTGGGTAGTGTTGCACAAATTCAGAGGTACTTCCCTTGCTAGTTTTTTGGGATTTCCCTTTTGTTTTATACATTTTGGGGCAATGTGCCCCAGTTTAACATGTTCAGCAGGGAGTTAGTTCCATCTATTACAAAGAGCATAGCCAAACCATGGAGAACGTGGGTCCACATCCCAGTGGAGAAGTTTTTCAACATGCTGCCAAACTGCTTTCTATTTTGCTGTTGTTCGGTTGACCATTTTCAACCACATTTAATTGTCCTGTGTTACAGGAGCAATACTCCAGGCCAAACCATCAGCTGAACTGGCCAGCAATTCAATGCAGACCAAGCAGCGAAACATGTTGTCAAACTTGAGCACATGTGTGGGCCCAAGGTAGCGAGCTGTTGACAGAACTCTTAGGGTTGGTAAGACAAATGTGTAAGTGTAATCGGAGAGGCAGATAATGCTCATTTAACAGGACATATCTCAGCTGGTTGTTCTTAGACAGCAAAGTGCCACTTTGCAGTGTGCACTCAGGGTGAGTGTACCATATCTTTGGGCCATCGGCACAGCTGGTATATTAGTTGGCCAAAGAGGTTCTGATGCAAAATACCAGAAATTGGTTGGTTTTTATAAAGGGTATTTATTTGGGGGTAGAATCTTACAGTTAACAGGCCATAAAGCATAAGTGTCTTCCCTTAGCAAAGTCTGCTGCTATGTGTTGGAGCAAGACAGCTGCCAATGTTTGTCAGGGTTCAGGCTTCTTGGGGTCCTCTCTTGCCAGGGCTCCATTTCTCTCTGGGCTTAGCTCCTTTGTGCCTTCCACAAGGTCAGCTGTAGACTGTGAGGCTCTCTAGGCTTTGCCTCTCTCCATAAGGCCAGTTGTGAACTGTCAGGTGAATGGCTTATCTCTTTTCCCAGGGAGTTCTCTCCTTCCTCATGGCCAAGGTCCTCTGTGCTTACTTCCCCAGGCTCCAGCATTAAAACTCAGCATCAGAACACCAACATCAAAACTCCTATAACTTTGTCCTTTGCCATGGCTTTTATCTTTAAGACCCCACCCACCAAGGATCAGGGCTCAACACCCTACTGACATGGCCCAATCAAATCCCTAATCATAACTTAATCATGCCCAGATGAACAGACCAGTTTACAAGCATAATCTAATAGCTATTTTTGGAATTCATAACTATATCAAACTGCCACAGCTGGTGAGACATTTTCTTCAACTTATAACACAATTGGGGACCTCATGATGGACCATAATGCCAGAATGAATGCATGTTTTAGTATGGTGGCTGCAGTGGCAGGCAGGCACGGTCACCGTAAACCTCAGTGACCATACATCAGTAATATAGGGGGTGACAGTTATTGATGCTGTGCCCTGTTTTTTCCGGGTGCTATCAAAGCTACCCAACAAACATGGGGAGTCTTTAAAGTCCAGGCCTATGATACAGAGACTGTCTCTCTTCCATGAATTATGGAGGACACTGGCAGCAGTACTTGCCCTCCCTGTACTTGCGGTTTTAACAGTGGATTCCTTATAGTGACTTAAAATTGGATGGGTGCATTTGCACATTGCATCAGGGCTTTTTTTGGTGCCACTGCTCCCTGCTGGGGTCTTTTATTTAAACGTCACCCCTGCAATGTTGGAGTTCCTTGGGCTATTGCCTGCAGGCCCATTTTCAATTATAACGTTCAATTATACTAGATGTTAAAGGATTGTAGGGCACATGATATACCCATTGTAGGTCCTTTCAGAGGGCCCATTGCTGTATTATTTCCTCATTGAAATGGGACCCTCTGCCACTTTTTATAGTCAATGGCCAGCCATACATAGCAAACAGCTGTTGTGATGCTTGCACAGTCACAGCTTGGGTTTCTTGTGGGACAGGATATATATAAAGAAGACCTGTGGCGATGACAATGGCCATAAGTACATATCAGCACTGCTGAGTCAAGGTTAAGGGCTTAACAAAATTTATCTGTCATCTTGTGAGTGGGATACATTCTCACTCAATTTGATCCATAGTCTTAGACAATGGCCGCCGCTACAACAGGGAACATTGGGGGGCACACATGGCATGCTGTCCAAGTGGCTTCTGTGTCTATAGCTAAACCTTAAAGTCAAGCAGCTTTCATCATTGTAGGAACTTTAGCATGTAGGAGTTTTTGGTGCAGCCACATAGCTGCATCCTGAGCACTATTTACCCACAAGGTAAGCTTAGTTAATTGATTTACTTTATTTTTATTTGAATTCAAAAGGTGGCAGTGAGCTATTACAAGGTATACTGTTAATTTTTAGACAATTTTTAGTTTTATAGGTTTTTCCACATGGAACGTCCCCATAAGGGCTGATGGGCTATTGACCAATCTATGTGCATCCATTTTGGAAGCTACAGAGTAAGACTTTTAAATACTGCCCAACCATCAGTACATATCACTAAGGGGCTGGCTTTATGGCCCACTAAGAGCCACATGGCTCTTAATTCAGCCCATTGGCTGCTTTGACCTGTTGGAGAAGATGCTGAGAGTCAGAGCATAAAGGGTTAAGCATTCAAAAAGCATGCCTGCTGGAGAAGAAACAATAAGC
>JAQZBX010002026.1:58172-76083 GCA_029593785.1 Cabassous unicinctus | reverse complement strand
GGCCCTTTACCTGCAAGATTTCCATTGATTAGAAACTGAAATGGTGCTGCTGGAAGACAGGGGGAGGGGTGTTTGCCCCCATGTAAAGAGTGGGAGCCCATGGTTGCTGAGCCAAATGCAGAGCTTGGCTTTTGTCCGGGGTCAGCCATTACCCAGAGTGGCGGGTTTCCTGAAGTGACTGGTTTCCACGTCGAGGGTCTGAGTACTGCCTGCCTGGGCCGCCTCCCGTGCTGCTTGCATTCGCGAAGACCATGCCGGTGCTAGCCGTATCTGGGAGAAGGTCTCAGAGACACATAGTGCAGCCATCTTGCCCCCTTGTCCAAGTCTGTGCCATCTAGGATGAGGACACTAGGTGCTAAGTGATGGCCCATGTCACAGAAGCCCCCCAGAAAATGGTCATGTGGGCAGGAGCTGGAGCCTGCAGGGCAGTTTAGGGCAGTGGGGAGAGGGCACAGACGGGGCTAATGGCCAAACCTGGATGGCTCTTCAGCGCCTCTTTACCAGCCCTGCCCCTCCTACCCCACACCCTCCTGGCACCCAGTGCCCCTGGCCCCTTCCCTTATCCCATCTCACCACATCTGTTCCTGCTCATCTCCTTGACCGCCCCCGCTCCGTCACAGAATAGCTGGGTTGGAAGGGGGCTAAGGTCAGCTCAGCCGACCTCCTGTGACCTCCCACAGGACGCTGGCCCCTTCCTGGTGCCAAAGGCCATGAGGTCATGCCCATTCCAGCCCATCTCCAGCACTGGGGCCTTCAGAAGCCCGGAGGCTGGGGAGTGGGAGCCCTATAGAAAGGCTCAGTCAGATTGCTAGATCAGGCCACTGAATTCACTGGAAATGGTGGTGTTTACAGTCCTACAGCCAGAGACTGCTAGAGCTGGAAGAAACCTCAGAGTATCTCCAGGCTGGATGCCTCAGGTATGTTTCAAGGGGTGTAATTAGAAGTTGTTTGGAAAGCCAGTTCTGTGGTCAAATGCCTGCGGGAATGCAGGAGGCAGGAGAGAGTGGCCAGTCAGACCGAGCAAAGGATCTGCACTCAGATGACTTGACTCTAACCTTTACTACTTAGTAGCTGTGTGACATTGGGGGATTATTTCATTTCTCTGTGCTTTAGTTTCTTCCTCTGTAAAATCGAAATCATAGTTGTACTCATCTCATAGAGTTGACGTGATGATTAAATGAGTCAACCCATGTTAAAGCACTTGGCCCATAGCCCAGCATGTCATTATTATTAATAAATGCTGGGCTGAACAAAGCTCTATAGGTTTCTTTCCTGCAGGACTTCTCAGAGCCTTTGCTGAGCTAATAAGTATGGTCATCTCCAAGGCCAGGATGGGGAATCTACCAGGCACCGTTCCAAATGTGCCAACAAAACCCATTTTATCTAAAGGATTTATTCATGATTTATACCCTGGGATTCCAGAGCTGTTCTATTTTATACTAGAAGAAACAGCAACCAGAGAGGTGCAATGCGCAGCCCAAGGTCACACAGCAAGTATATAATGGAACTAGATTAGAAGCCTCCTGGCTCCTGCCCAGTGCTCTTTCTACTTTCACCTATAGAATAATGACAATGATGACAATAAAATAATTGACATTTACTGTGTGTTTACTTAGTGCCAGGCTCCTTATATTCATGATCTCATCTGTCCTCTTAACAATTAGATCAGTGCCCTATCAAACCATCATGCCCACTGCATTGAGCTCAGAGAGGGAAGTTTACTCATCCAGCATCACACAGCCAGTGAATGGCAGAGGCAGGACTCAAATCTGCTTCTGCCTGGCCCAAAGGCCCTGACTTCACCAGCACACAATATGTGTCATGAATGTCTAAGGGCAGAATTTTGGACTTGAGCCCAGGGGGTGTTGCCCCTGAAAAGGTCCGTTTGTCTGCCCCACATACACACTCTCTCTGCTCTTCTCAGGGCAGTTGGGTTTCGGGGTTCCCCAGCTCTAGCCTTTGTTGCCAGCCCAGATCCTGGAGACTGACCACGCTGCCAGATGGTTTTAGCCAGAACTGGGCTTTGGCAGCAGCTCTGATGGAAGCTGCTCTGTGCTTAGAGCCTCCTGTCAGCCTGAGATCAGGATGAGCCCTGGATGCAGCTCCCCCTCCGGCTCCCTGTTAAATAAAGATGTCACAGTTGTTCCACCAAAAGGCGCCTTTGTCTGAGGCCCTCTCGGCCCACGTGTCCTCTGCCCCTGGAGTGCCCAGCTCTGTCAGCATGAAGAGGCCCTCTGCTCACCGCTGGCCGCCGGCTGAGTGGTGGCCAGCCCAGCGTCTGCACCTGGGGTGGGCGGCAGGACGCTAGCTCCCCGGGCCTGGCAGGAACCCTGCCCTCTCCTGCCCTCATCTCCTGCCTCTCCCTGTCAGGGAGGTTGCCTGGGAGCGACTGTCTCCCACAGCCTGATCCCTGGTGATGGTTTCTCTCCTGCCTCCCTGGGCTCCCTCCTGCCTGCCACCCATCCTGATCCCACCATTGTCCCCTCCCACCAGGAGTCCTTCCTCTGCACATGCCTGACCTTTTCTTCTTTCTCTGTCTGTCTCTTCTTCCTGTTTTTCTTTTCCGTTTCATCCTACCCTTCCTGGGGAGAAAACAGCAGGTACTATGTGTGTTAAATGAAAACTTGAACACCATGGGGACAAGTTCTACCCACTCCGACCTTCTGAGCATGGGGCTTGGATTCTGCCACCTACCGTCGTTGTCCAACAGCCCCAATGTGCCCATCGTGGACAGAGGCAATGTCTACCTCCGGGGTGAAATGAGGTGGCATTCCCTAGCATGTGCTCCCATGTGTCTCGCTCATCTCTGTGACACCAGGGCCCAGCCCCGTGTCTGTCGGATGAATGCATGAGTGAAGGGCCCTAGGACAGTGCCTGATGTGATAGTTGCTCATTAATGATAGTTTCCCTTCTTTTCTATTTCTTGGCTGTTCGTGAGGGTCTGATGAGTTAGAGACTTGTGGAAAGTCACAGGTTCTAGAACAAAAGGCTGGGGTTTTGCACAGTGTTGTCTTATCTGGTATGGTCTGGCCTTGTCTTGTCTTGTCTAATCTTGCCTGGTGTGGGTTTGGCATCGTGCAGGGCCATTGTGGTAGGCTGCCTTGAGTTGTCTGATCAGCTCAGAGAAGGATTAAGCTACTGCTTCCCTCTTCCTCAACACTGTAATTCTGCTGATGGAAACTCAGATTACATTTGTTTTTTTTGCCCCTTTATTATGTCCCATTGCTGTTGGATATTGGGCTTTATGTACATCAAAACCCTTTCTTTCTTCCTTTCTTTCTTCCTCTCTCTCTCTCTCTCTCATGCATTCAAACAAATACTGAGTGCCTGATGTGTGGCAGCCACTGTTCTAGGAACTGGGGACACAGCAGTCAACAAAGTAAGGTGAAGTACCTAGACTTCTGCAAACATAGAGCTTATATTCTAGTGAGGTCTTTTCCACCCTTGATGGATGCCTGTGGGCAGGCCACGTGGCCCCTCTCAGCCTCCAGTTCCTCATCTGCAACAGGAGGGCGAGAATCTTGCCCCCACGAGGCCTGTCGTGAAGAGTCCCGGTGACCACACACATGGACAGCCCACTGCTTGGCACACGGGAGCTGCCGCATCAGGTCTGCTGCATCTGAAGCCAGTCCCAGGGTTTGGGGTTTGGGGAGGCACAGGCATGTGACAGGCCCGTCTCACTGACTGGGAGGCTCCTTACCAGCAGTTCCTCGTACATCCTGCATTTGCTGACTCCTCCAGTCCCGAGTTTTCTTCTTTCTTCTCCTGGTTCCAGCCCTGGGTCCCTTTGGCCCTGGCCCTCAGCCCTGTTTTGGCAGTGACCTCTCCCATCTGTTTGAACCGAGGGATTATCCCTGGCCCCAGTGTCTTCTCTCTACAGCAAATTGAGGGTCCCAGGAAGTAGGACCTGGCCTTAGTAGATCCTGGACCCCTCCATGTTGGATTGGCCCATGCCTGGGGTCCCCTGTGCTAGGGTGTGGAGGACATGCTGGTGTGCAGCACGCACTCTGCCTAGTTCACAAGGCTCTCCAGTATCTGACCCTAACCCGTCACTTTCCAGCAGCAGACTCTTCCCACCTCCCACCTCCCACCCCCGGATGACAGGCTCACAGCTGACCTACACTCCTGCTTAGCTGTTATCCCCTGGAGGATGCCCATCTCTCTCCTCACTGCTTGTCTAAATCCTACTAACCCCTCTAGCCCAGATTATGCCCACTCTTCTAAGAAGGAAACCCTTCAGCCCTTACTGTTCTTCTAGGAATCCTCAGCTTGGCCTAAATCTGGCCTCTACCTACCTCCCATGAGCCCTGTCCCTTGCTCTGTGCACCTGGGCTACACTGACCTCATCAGCTCCTGGAACCACCATGCTTGTTCTCCCCTCCTGCTCCCCAACCAGTTAATTCCTACCCATCCTGCAGAACTCAGCTTTAAAGAGTCCTTTCTGAATCCTACCCCCAATCTTCCTCTTCCTATTAAACTCTGTTCTTCTCCTTGGTGCAATTACTAACTTGTCATTAAATAATTTCACAGTGAGTGTTTAGGGAATGTGAATATCTGGTGTAGCTGGAATATAAATAGTGGAAGATGAAACTTGTAGGATAAGACCTTAGGTTACTGGGCTAAGGATCTTGGACTTATTCTGTGGGCAGGAGGGAACTATTTCAGGATTCATGCAGAATGACTAGTTCCTGTGGGTCCTGAGGCCAGGGTTCAATGGTCATTGTATTTTGTTTGGTCGGTCAATTGTTTAGTTGGTACACTGGCTGATTGAATGGCTGATTGGTTGAATAGTTGGGGTGGATGGTTGAATGGTAGGTTGATTAGTTGACCAGTTGCTTAGTTGTTGACAAATTTGCTGTTTAGTTGGTTGGTTGATTGGATGGATGGATGGATGGATGGATGGATGGATGGATGGATGGATGGATGATTGGAGAATTATTTTGTTAGGTTAGCTAATTGGTTAATTCACTGATTAGTTGGCTGGTTGGTTGTATAGTTGTCTTCCCTGGTACAATCATTGAGCTTTTACCCATCATTGTTGGCCTGAGTTGAACCTGCTCTTGGTTTTCCTGTTCCCAACCTCATCCGGCCTAATACCTTCCTATCTTTCCACAGGCACTCGTCCGGCTGCCTCCTCACATTTCACAGTGTGATGAAGTCTTTCAGTTCTTTGAGGCCAGACCAGAGGATGTCAACCCCCCAAAAGAGTAAGTCATAGCTCAGGCATCTTCTGTGGGTTTGGGAGATGTGGGCAAAAGCTGAGGACAGCCCAGAGACGCTGAGGCTATAGGGACACAGGTAGAGGGAGAGCAAGGGCAGCCAGGCTAAGGGAAGATAGGCCAAAGGAATGGGAGACCATTTTTCCTCAGGCTCCTATTGCCAAACTGAAAGGATGCACCTTATTTCCCCTTACCCTAGAGCTGCCAAGTGAAGGTGTCTCTGCATTTGTGGAGTAAGTTTTCCTGAAAACTCTTTCTAGCTCATAGGACTATTCTAAGGAGCAGAAGAGATAACAGAAAATATAATGGACATACCATTCAGATGCCCAGGATTCACAGTCATTGTTCTTAATGCTTAATGCTTCAAGGCTCCCCCACTGAAATGCAGACATGGGAGAGCAAGTGCTTCCCAGGCTAAAAACTCACCCATTGAGGATAAGCATTATCATCAAAACTAATAATGAATGTGAATGGAGTGTTTGCCAAATGGCTTTTACCCTTGGCGTTTTGTGATAGACATCAGTTGAGGCCAAGGGAGTTTAGGTGAGTTTCCCAAAGTCATATATCCAGTTGAATAAGTGACAGGTGCAAGACTTGAACCCAAGTCCCTGACTCCTTGTGACCCAGTTCTGACTGATGTTTCCACATCAGATCACATGATCTAATTTTGTAGAGATTGGGAACCACATGATTTTTCCCCCCTCTCTCTCTGGGATCAGGGGACTCTGGGCTCATGAATTTATATGTCCCACCCAGCCATGCAGATTTCTCACACACATAACCAAACTCTATCCTCATGGCCACTGTGTCTTGCTCAGAGGGGTTCCTTCACCTACATGCCATGGTGTATATTCTCCATATTCTCAATGGAGAGAAAACTCCAGTGTCCAGCCAGGAGCTGATGGGTGGAAGAAGGCAGCCAGGAGGGTGTTGGATTGTGGGGAGGGCTGGGAAGGACTCAAGGGGATGCTAACTGGTCACCTCCTTCCATATCTCTGTTCCTCTGAAATCTTAAAAGTACCAGGGTAGGTGAGAGCACAGACAGTGTGGGTACCATAGAGGGAAAGTAAAGAATGAGACAGAAGGTTTGTCTGGGCACAGGCGGGAAAGACAAAGGGTCCCCTGGTGCTGGGGAGGAGAAAGCCTGATGACAAGGCTGGTGCACTGTGCAGCTCCCGGGGCGGTGGGGGGAGGGCAGCATTCCCAGTGTGCCGTCTGTGAGTTGTGCCCATGAAGGTTACAGAGTGTAAGCCTGCACAGCCCTGTCTGATGGGCCCACTCCTTTTGCCCAGGCTGCAAGACTTCAGACCCTGAAATGGCCTAGGCCCTTTGGGGGTGGAAAAAGCATTTTCCGACTCAGAGGCCCCCCTGGCCCTGTGAAGGCCACCTCCACCGCTGGCTGCCATAGGCTTAAGACATGAGCAAACACTCCGAACCGTCAGCAACTCATCAGTGGCTTGATGACCCTACTGCTCAGCAGCTCTGTAATTTCAAGTCCGCTCCCTTATGCAGCTTTCTCTGTAAAAAGGAAATGGTGATTAATCCCTGCTCTTGTTACCCCCACGGGTAACGTGTGAAACTCCCGTGAGCTGAGGTCGGGGAACGAGCTTTGTAAACGACAAGAGGAGATGCAATTGTTCGTGTCAGAGGGAAAAGCATTGTTCTCACTGTACCAACTTTGTGTCAGGCTTGGGAGAGAAGTTTGTACCAAGAGTTATATATTCTTATCCCCACATTACAGAAGAGGAAATGGAAGCCCACAGCTGGAGCTGGGATTTGAACCCAGAACTTTCAGGTCCCAAACAGAAGGCCCATACTCTGCTCTGCTCCCACTTGCCTCCCTGATATTTGGGAGGATGGAGGGACCAGGGCTGTGGATGCTGATGCCTTTCAGTGCCCCTTTCTGTCCTCCCCTCTCTGTGCCCCCACCCCTTCCTTTGCCATTCTCCCAGGGAAGAAGGCACCCAAGCCTGGCAGCCAGCGCCCCATGTCTAACTGGCCCTGCCCCTCCCCAGCCATGGTGACCTCTCTGGGCCACCCGCTCTCCTTCCCTACAAGGGGGAGAGGAGGCACTCCTCCATAGATGGTTTCTCGCTGGGATTGGATATGGTGATGTGCCCCACAGGTGGGGGAAAGGGATACTTGCTGGTGGTGGAACTAGCAGGTGTATTACAAGCTCAACTGACCTGCCTTTGAGCCATGCCTCTAAATCCTGCTTCCTGCCAGTCAGCTGAATAAATTAGTCCTTTTCCATGGCCATAGGTCAGCCCAGAAGACTCTCGAGTAGTGGTGGCTGGGCTCAGCAAGACGGTTGTGCGTTGGTGAGGCGGCATGGCAGAGCGTCACGGGGCCAGGCTCTGGGATCAGGCGCTGCTGCATAAGGCTCTCACCCTCTGTGTATTTCCATACTCCCGTCCCTAAAGTGAGATTCTGCTGAACTCGTGGTGTGGTCACAAGGGCTTACTGAGATAGCATGTGTTCATATTGTTGTGCCCCACCCAGCACGGTGTTCTTGGCACGTAGGAGGTGTTCAACACCTTTGCTCATGGAAGGTTGTCAAACAGAATAGAACGTGGCTCAGAGCATGTTCCACCCCAGCAGAACACAGCCTGGCTGCTCCAGGGGAGGGATTGTAAAGCATTTGGCCTCTAAGTCACCATGATGGGGGTTAGCTGCCTTTTTTGAGGTGGTACGAGCCACCTGGGCAGGTTCACAACTAGTTTGGCAAAAGATGGGCCAAAACAAAGCCCTCTGGCCCCAAGACACACGCGGAGGCTCAGGAAGTGGGGTCAGCTGTGGTCGGTAGTGCAGGGGGCATCTCCTTCAGCACTACCAGGCCATCTCCACTCCACTCCCTGGGCCTGCCAAGACACACCTGCGCTCCACTGCACAATGTGCTCCCAGCAAAGAGCCCGGCCCTGGTACGGCCCTCGGCCGGCAGGCTGACCATGTGCCCACCGGACCAGCATCTCCCTGCTTCTCCATGGTGCCTGCATCTTCCCAGGCCGCCATGTGCCTCCCTCCCTCCATCCTGAAACAGAAACATGGTATCAAGTAACAGCATATTTTGACTCTGGGGCGACTGTGGGGTGGCTTATCAAATTATCAAAGCCTGTGGATTTAATTGGAATTTTACAGATAACCCCTGGGCTCTTTCAAGTGTATTCTCACGGGGCCCTCAAGAATTCCCAGGGGCTGGGGCAGGGGGTCCTGTTCCTTTTCCATCTGGAGGTGGGAAGACAAGGTCTGAGGCAGCCCAGCCATGATGGAGGAGGTGGGCAGCAGGCCGAGCCCCCAGCTCTGACCCCAGGCGGCTGGCTCTCGTGGAGAGCCAGGCCCGTCTCGTGACTGCTTGTGGCTGCTCTTCATCCATCGGCCCAGCACAGAAAGAATGTTCTTTATGACACTTTTGAGCTGGGTACAGAGCAACCACGGGGGTGACTCGTCCTCTGTGGCTGCTCACGGGCTCGGTCCTCCCTTCCTCTAGCTGCTAACCCTGACCCATGTGACCTGCTGCTGACTGGGCGCTGAGCAGGCTGAGCTCTTCTCAGGCACCCCACTCAGGCCCCAAGCCTGGTGCTGATCTTGGTTCATGTTTCATTCACACCCTTCCATGCAGACTCTGACCACATTGACCACGTCCACCATCTCCACTGCACCTGCCCCAGGCCAAGCCACCATCGTCTCTCACCTGCCTTGTTGCCGTGGCCTCCTAACTCCTCTGCTCACCCTGCCTCTGCCCTTGCCCACTATGGCCTATTTTCAACACAGCCATAGTACGAGCATTAAAAACATACATCAGACCGTGTCGCCCCTCTGCGCAAAATCCTCCCTCACACAGCCCTCCTGGCTCCCTGCTGGCTTGCTCTGCTCTGGACACGCTGGCCTGCTTGCTGATTCTCCAACCCACCAGCCAAGTTCCCACCTCAGGGCCTTTGCACGGGCTGCTCCCGCTGTCTGGAACGCTTACTCTATCCCCGCCAGGAGCACCCCTTGGCCTGTCCCCACACCTCCCTCAAGCCTTCTCAGGACTGACCCTACTGTTTATAATCGTTGCACCCCTTCACCCCAGCACTTGCTCTCCCCCTACCCAGCTTCTTTCTTCCTAGACCTCCCACATGGCCCACTCACCCACCTTGTCTATCTCTGGTCCTCCCCCTAGAGTGTGAGCTCCAGGAGAGCAGGAACTTGGGTCCGTTCTGTTCACTGCTGCCTGCCCGGAGCTAAGGAGCTATCGACCGAATGACTGATCTCACTCAGTCACCATTATAGTCTCACATGGTGGGTACGACAGTGACATGATTTTCCAGGGGATTAAGGTTCAGGGGGATGCAGCAGCTCAGCTAAGGGTTGCCCAGCTGGCAAGTGGCTGGGTCAAGGTCAAACCCGGCAGGCTGGCTCCAGACTCAAGCTTTTTGCCACTGCCCCACCCCAGCCAGGGCAGGTGGAGACAAACCTCGGCCCCTGTGACATTCGTTTTCCTTTTGCTGTGATGGTGTGTCCTTGGGAAGCCAGCAGTTGACTAGGACTCTGTGTGTGTGTGTGTGTGTTATGTGCACAGGCACACGTGCGCATTTTGTTGGAAGGGGAGCAGAAAGGAAAAGGAGATGCTAGTTTTATTGCTTACCTCCTCTGAAATCTCCATATTATCTCACTTAAATCGCAGTATACCTCATGAAGTTGGTATCATCCCCATTTAACAGATGGGGGAACGAAAGCCCCAGCAGTCATGTGGCTTACCCCAGGCCACACAGCCAAGTGGTGGGGTGGCAGGACTCGAACCTGGGTCTGTGTGCCTTGGAAGCTGGGTGCTGTCCTGACAGGTCCCTCCTCCAAGCTGGCAGTGTCAACTGAGCCTGACTCGCCCCCAGCCCCTAGCCCATTGCCCCAGGGTAACGAGGGGCCTGGTGGGCAGGGGGCAGGCAGGGAAGCTTCTTAGCCTTTCCTGCCTGGACTCTGCATGGACTCAGCCATCATTGGCTGGCTCAGGGTGGGGCGGTGACTCGGGCTGGGCACCTCCATATTGTGGAGGAGAAACTGAGGCCAGGGGAGGGTTGAATGTGCATCCCTCTTGTCACATGCTTATCGTCCCACTGGCCAAGCCCACTGTTAGCCTACTGGACTGGGCGCTCACAGCCAGCAGGGACCGTCTCTCAGGCCATTTGGTGTCCAGTCTGGCACCAGTGGCTCATAGTGGGCCCACAGTTATGGACGAGCAGGAGCCGGGGTCCTCCTGTGGTGGCACAGAGTAGGCTCATGGGGTGTGGGGTTAGGGACAAGTGGGAGCCGGAGCTCCTCCTGCTCCTTGCTGCCCCCTCTCGGCCTGAGGCCTGGGCTGGTCCCCTCAGCTCATTTCTTCCAGCCGAAGCCTGCCAGCATCCTGATGAAATTCTTGAAGTTGCATGGGAGGAGTGGAGCCCTGCTAAACAGGTTTTTGTTCTTCCAGCCCAGAGCCCACAGGCCACCCTCTGTTGTGGCCTAGAACAATGCCCCAATGTTCCCAGGGGCCTGGGTGAGAGGGGATGTGGCCAGATCAAGACCAACCCTGCCCCAGCCTGCCCCAGCCTGCCCAAGGGCCCCCTTCCGTCTGACCCAGGGGCCTAAGCAGGGAGTGTGTGGGAAAGCTCCCGCCCGTCTCCTCCCCAACGCTGCCAGTGAGGCAGATTCCACCCCCACGTCCCTGCCCTCTGCAGGGTCCATGTCCCCCTTGGGTACCAGGCAGGCCAAGAAGGCGGCCAGTGACATGGGCCACACCGTCCTTCCAGTCCCCTCTGCCACCGACTGTACAAACAGCCTTTGCAGGCTGATGGGTAAGAGAGCCAGCTGGACCTAAGGGCCGTGGGGCCACGGGGCCGGGGGAGAGCACAGAACTTTAAGTAAACCCTGACCACCCCTGGCATGGTCCCCTTCAGCCTGGGTGGGCAGGTGGCAGGGAGGTGCCCGCAGGAAGCTGTGTCCGGCCCACTTGAAGGGGCTGTTGCTCTGAGGAAAAGGACTTCTGAGGCCCTGCTGCCGTGCTGGGTGGGCAGGCTGGAGGGAAGCAGACTCAAAACCACCCAGCCCGTTCCGGCTTGTAGAGCAGAGGCCCCTGAGGGCCTTGTCCAGTGAGAGGAACCCTCTGTCCTAGGGACTGGCACAGGATTCTCAGCTCTCCCAATACGGTGTGCAGGGTAGGCTGGTCCCTGTCGTTTTCTCAGGCCTGCGCCTTCTGTGTTTCCCTGAAACCTCAGCCCCAAGCGGCTGGTCCTGGCAGGCAGGTGCCCATTCTCTGGCTCCCAGGCCACAGTGCCCTCTGGAGGCTTCAGCTGGAGGCTGAGCTCCCCGCAGAGTCCTCGGAGGCCAGCTTTGTTGTTAGGCCATGGTCGAGCTTGGTCTTAGTTTCTCCTTATATCCCATTTTAACTAATCCCGTGGTTAGTTACACAGTCCACAGGGAGCCTGGCAGAGCTGAACCTCAAATCCAGGTCTTCCGACTCCCAGGCCAGCCAGGGCTTCCTCCATTTGCATCCTGGCAGGAGGCACTTGGTGGTTATTGTGGAGGCAGGTGCAGGGCCGTGGAGGCAGACCTGGCTCAGCCCCCGCCCTCTGGGAGCCTGTGAGCAAAGGGCCAAGGCAGAGGGGCCCGTGCCTTCCCATGGGGGACAGCAGAGCATGATGGGAAAGAGCCCAGGCTCTGGCTGGGACCCTGACTCCGTGCCCCCCACCCGCCATGGGGCCTGGGAATTATTTAAATTCCCAAAGCCTCAGTTTCCTCACCAGGACTGTAAAACAGGCTTTCTAACAGCTGCCGACCCAAGGGGGGAAGGCGGAAGTAGAACAGGTGATTGTACAGGTGCAGCAGCGGGAGCCTGGTCAGGTGCTCCCGGGAGACGTCCCTGAGGCAGCAGCAGCCAAGCTGAGATGGAGGCAGGAGCCAACTGCTCAAGGGGAGGGGAGAGGAGGATGACCAGGGCAGAGGGAGTCCCTGAGATGGTGCAGTTTCAAGGAGCTGGAAGCCATTTGGTCCCTGAGGGAGTGAGGGGAAGTGTGCCTAGGACTGAACTGAGAGATGGGCCTGGAGCTACCACCATCCAGCCAGGTGACTTCAGTCTGCAATCTTTTTATGCTTTAGCATCTAATAACGGTCAGAATTTGGGGGCCTCTGGGGTCCCTCCTGGCTCTGATATTCTGTGGTCCCATCAGGGTCAGTTGGCTTTTGTAATAGTCCAAGCATACAGCTGGAGTCTGGAATAGGGCTGATGACTGCAGGAAAGAAAAGCATTCATATAAAGATGTGGTAGGGACAAGCATTCTGGCAGTCACGCGGCCCTGGCCCCTTCCCAAGCCCTGCAAGTTGGTCTTGGGGTTTATTGGAGGAGTTTGGATACCACCTGTACCTGGGACACTTGGAATGCCTTAGTTCATGGGATCTGTGTTTATCTGGCTCCACCTCGTGGCCACCATGGGATATTACAGCTGCCAGCATCCTGTGGGAGCCTGCAGACTGCTAATAATTGTGCCATATGTCGTGTGAGACCCCTGAGCATAGGTGACCTTTAAACATTAGTACAGCTCTGTGAGGTTAAGGTCTCCATTTTTGCAAATGTGGAATCCTAGGCTCAGAGTGGTTGCGTGTCTCACTCAGCTAGTAAGTATCAGAGTCTGGATTCTAACCCTTCCAAGTCTAATACTCTGCCTCCTGCACCCCGGCTTGCCCTACAGGCTTGTGATGGAGAGGCCTATAGGCCAAGGCCAGGGGATCTGTATTCCAAATTACAAGATGGGTCCCCTTTCACCTGAGGGTGGGATAATTGCGTCAGGATCCCATGGCTGCCAGGGTCACTAGTGGGGGGGTTGCTAAAAGTACACGTGGAGGCACTTGGCACATTGGGGGCCACTCATGGGGAGTTCAGGCTGGGCCACATCCCTGAGAAGGTACAAGACTCGGGAGCCCCCAAGGCTGGCCCAAGCCTCCAGGGCAGCCCTCTGAGACCCCTCCTCCGGCTCAGGAGATCCCGGAAGGGGCTTCCTGCTCTGGGGTCAGGCCTCTGAGGAGGGGGTGTAGCCCACCTGCTGCAGGCTCCTCGGACTGGACCCAGTGAGGCTGGTTCTGAAAGTGCCCCACCATCCACAGCCTGAGCTCTGACTCTGCTGGAGTCTGAGTCCTGACCCCAGCCCAGCCCCAGCCCTTACACCTCCCATCCCTCTCTAACACGTGGCCCACTTGTCACATGAGGAATCGTGAATCAAGAGGGCGTGCAGAAGGCCACCTGAGAACCTGCCCTTCCCCACACCCCCGCGGGCCACACAACCCGAAGCTCCCACCGCCAGAGGCTGTCTTGGCTGAAGCCTGCCGCAGTGGTTAGGGCCAGAGGGAGATTTAAAAAAAAAATAAACATCCTTAGTGAGGTGTAATTTATATACTACAAAATTCACTCATTTTAAGTGTATAATTTTTTTTTTTTTTAGGAGGTACCGGGGATTGAACCCAGGACCTCGTACATGTGAAGCAGGCGCTCAACCACTGAACTACACCCGCTCCGCTTTAAGTGTATAATTAATTCAATGTAATTATTGGTAAATCTACAGTTGTGCAACCATCACCTCAATCCAGTTTTAGGACATTTCCATCACCCCAGAAAGATGCCAGAGGGAGCTTCCTGATTCTTTTCAAACTCCGGGGTTTAGAAGCCTGGTTCTAATCGCTTCCCTCTGCTCCTGGGAACTGACTGGACTGCTTGTAGATCCTCCGGTGGTTCCAGCTGCTGCTTTGGCCCTTGCACAGACTGCTCAGTAGCCCAGAGGTGAGGCCTGCTTGGCTTCTCAGTACAGCTCTGAGGCAGAGCAATGAGTAGGGCCCAGGCAGAGGGTGAGTACCCATTCCATGGGCTCCAACCCTGCCGACTGATTCCAACAAACCAGATGGGTGCCCGCCTTGAACGTCATCCCCAGCTCCCCTGGTCTATGGGAAGGGCACTGCAACTGCAATCTGACTCTCCCCCCGCGTCCCAGAAGGCCAGTGGGCACAGGCAGCGGCCCACAAGGCGGAGCCACAATGGCATCCTAATCAGGGGAGTCTCTGGCGTCCCCACAGTCCAGCTCTTTAGCAGGAAGCCCGCAAGTAGCTGGTTGTCAGCTTTGCTTTTCACGGTTTCCCCCTCAGGGTGCTTTCAAGAAAGAAGTTGGCAGAGCGGTTAGGAGGGGTGGCCCCGGAGCCCCGGCTCTGCCGCTCGCCAGCTGTGTTGGGTGGGGCAGGCCTCTAACCCTGCCCGAGCTCCCCCGAGCCTGGCGCCCTCCCCACCCTGCCAGGGCCTTCTCTCTGCGGCCCTTGCCACAGAGGTAGTGAAAGTTTCACCCCACGGGGGCCGTGGGCTTCTGCACCTCTGAGCCTTATGTTCCCCTGTGAGTAAAACAGGGACGATAACAGCGACGCTCATACGGCTAGTGTGAGTTCTGGAGAGCTAAAAGTAGCTCCTACTTGCCGCGTGCTCACCAAGTCTTCTGAGCAATTTACCTGTTTTAACGTCTAATTTAACACCCGTCCCGTGAAGTAAGTAGTTACGTTCCCCAACTTACAGAAACCGCCTGACCTGTAAAGCTCATAAGTGGCAGAGGTGGGGTGGGGCCCAGGAGTCCCGCGGGAGCCGCATCCTGCCCCTCCGTGAAGCGCTTAGCAGGCTGCGTGGCACACAGTCAGGACCGGCGTGACCTGCTGTTGCTGTGGTTACTGTTGAAGGGCCATCCTGTGCCTGGGGGGACTGAGATCTGCCTAAGCAGCCCTCCCAGCCGCTCACCTCTCAGCTCACAGCTGCATGGTTAGATTTTCTGGAGCCTTCATGCAGCATCTCCTGGTAGGAGGGGAGGTTTGGAAAAGTCACAGCCATCAGAATCCAACAGACCCCAGCTGTCACCCAGCCCAGCCCCTCATCCAACTGGCAGGGACTGCAACCCAGAGAGGGAAAGTGTTTTTCCTGAGATAGCCCAGTGAACCTGGACTGACAACAAGTTTTTGGGCTCAAAGTCCAGCACTCTTTCTAGCTCTCAGAAATATCACAACAGATTCCCAGAGAATCTGGAATGCTGATGCATAGGAGGGCATAGGAGCCTTCTGGGTGGACCAGAAGAGGGGGCCCGAGGCTCTGGATGTGGTCAGGTCCGACAGTTAGGCAGAGGCAGGCTCCTGCTTAGAGAAGGCAGTGCCTTCCAAGGTTATAGCGGAGGTGCCTGGCCCCACACAGAGCCCCCTCGCTGAGCCCCCTGGCTGAGCCCCCTCACTGAGACCTTTGAGCGAGAGGGCACCCACCAGTCTTACCTAGTCCGAGACCCGCAGTGAGCTGCAGTGCTGTGGACAGCCACCTCGGGGCCAGAGGACTGATGGGGGTCACCCCCACATTGGCCCATACCCCGCAAGTCTGGGTAGAGCCCCCACTGAGTGCTGCATGCTGGGATCTTAGTGGGCACGCGGGGAACACATCATGCCAGGGGCAGGGAAATAATTCAAGGGAGGTAGGTGTCAAGGTTTGCAGCCCCCCAGGAGCAGCTCTGGGAACACGGTTCATTTGGAAGGCGACAGACAAGGCACCCTGAGGGAGTGAAGGCAGGGAGCCAGCCAGCGCCGGCTAGCCCTAGGGCACTAGGGCGCGATCCCACAGGGAACTCTGGGAGCCAGAAGAACCGGGCCGCAGAGCTGTGCCACCCAAGAGAGGCACAGGAGACCGTCGGCGTCTCTTCTGGCCATGTCCCTGCTCCCCCTTTACCTCCCTCCAGGCCGCCTCCATGTAGCAGCCAGAGGGAGCTTTCCAAAAAGCCTGTGAATTAAACCCTGAAGTGGCTTCCCACTGCACCCAGCTTCCCCTCCCAGTCCCCCTGCCCTCTCCTCCGCCCTGCAGGTGCTTTACCCTCACATCCTCAGAGAGACCCTCCCTTGGGGCTCCACCTCACAGCTCTTCTCCCCACTTCCCTCTGTGCCTATTTACCTAGTCCCCGCCTCCCCCATGTGGCCGCTGTCCCAGGGACAGAAGGAGCTTGCTTTAGTCAGCAGCCCCAGCACCTGGCATTTAGTAGGTGCTCAGCAGATACTAGTTGATGGAAAGAGTAACTTAAATGAGAGGAGCAGCTGGTTGCTGCTCCAGGGAATCAGAGGAGAGTTGGCAGCTGCAGGGGTGGCGGGAAAGCCCACCCCCCACATCCTCTCACGCCCCAGCCTGCGGGGCTCTGGGCTGAGTTCCTGTAACAGGAGTGTGGATCACCCATCACAGATCACCCAGTGTGCTCTGAGGCCCCAGGTCAGCATCAGCCAAAGCTACCAGGAGGACCTTCAGGGGAGGCAAGCAGGAAGCCCAGCCCAGTCCCCTTGCTTCCTCTTCTGAGGGCAGACTGGCCAGGGTGCCAGGGACAGTGGCTGAGTGGCACTAGTGGTACGGAGACGAGGGGGCCCAGTGGAGAAACTCAAACCAGCAGTGCAGGGGGACTTTGGAAAGGGAAAGACCCAGGCTGGGAAGGTGGTGGGAGGGGGTGCGTCCTCCAGCTGGACTAGGAAGCCGAGGGAGGGTTTAGAGCCAAAGGGGGAGGGAGAGAGCTGGGCCAAGGGAGGCTGCGGAGCAGAGAAGGGCAGAGGAGGGTGGGGCAGAGAAAGAGACGCAAAAGGTGCTGCTTACAGCTGTGATAGTTGTGAGCCCTGGCTTAGGAATCAGCCAGCACTGGCTTCACATCCCAACTCTGCCACTTGAGCTAGTGACAACCTCTCAGCGCCTCAGTTTCTACATCTGGAAAAAGGGGGTAATGATGGTAGTACCTTCCCCTTGGAGGTTAGTCGACTAAGAGATGAGTCATGATAACGTCTGTGAAGCACGCAGTGCCATTGCCAGCCTACAGCACTCGGGATATCATTGGGTGACGGGGTAGAAGCTACGTCCCTTCCTGAGCACACGTGCCTCTGTTCCCAAACTTGGACCTGACCAGGGCAGGCAGGCAAAGGAGGTGACCTGCCACTGCAGTCCATCTGTGGGGGAGGAGAGAGACGGCTGATGCAGGTCAGCCAGAGCTGAGTGAGGGCATACAGGCTTGCCTGTGATGCTCAAGGGTTTCCATGGCAACCCTGGGTGATGTCACAGACAGAGGATGGAGCCCAGGAGGCCCAAGCCTGGGCTGCTGCTGAGCACATCCTCCCAAATGGGCAGGAAGCACACCAAGTTGTCAGAGTAGACTCTGCTTCAAGAATGCTCGGGGGGGCGGATGTGGCTCAAATGGTTGGGCGTCCATCTGCCATATGGAGGGACCTGGGTTCGATCCCTGGGACCTCCCGGTAAAATAAAAACATATATACAGAAGGCGCATGGGCTGCCAGGCTCTGTGTGCCGGTGAGCCTCCAGGCCCCGGGAGCCAGGCAGCAAGTTGATGACGTAACAGGAGAGAGACGCAGGGGAGAGACAAGATGAGATGCTCCAAAAACCAGGAACCGAGGTGGTGCTGGTGGCAGAACACCTCTCTCCTACATTGGAAGTCTCCAGGATTGAATCCTGGTGAAGACTGGAGGAGGAGGATGAGAAGAGATGGCAGGAAACAGACACACAGAATTGCCCAGTAAATGGACACAAAACAGCAAAAACGGGGAAGGGGGGGCATTAAAATGGATAAAGTAAATAAATAAATCTTTAAATAAAAAAAAAAAAAAAGAATGCTGAGTCCCTTTCGAATTTTACACAAACCACCTCC
>JAQZBX010002026.1:40764-58072 GCA_029593785.1 Cabassous unicinctus | reverse complement strand
TGGAGGATGACGGCGCAGCGTCTGGCCGGCCCTTTGGAACCATCCAGCAGCCCTGGGCCTGGCCGCTGGTGCTCAGGCCTGTGCTAGGTCTGGGGACACAGTTCCTCCCTCATGGAGCCTTCAGCCCAGTGGAGGAAATAGACAACAAACAAGGGGACAGCGGCAAAGGGGTAATAGAAATGGCAAGAGCTATGAAGGAAAAGAGCGGGTTTTGGGGAGTGTCCGGAAGTGGCCTTGGGAGCTGAAGGAGGGGAAGGAAAGTGGGAGGTGGGGCCCAGAACGGCATGACCCAGCATCACTCGCCCAGAACTTACAAGAGCTCTGCTCGGAGAAACGGTCCTGCCGCTGGAGCCTGCGAAGCTCTGGACACTAAAGCTGCCCTGGGTGAGGCCAGGCCATCTGCGAGCTGCACACCCAGCCGCCAGCACCCCGAACGGTCAGTGGTCAATTTCAGGGGCAGACCCTCCAAGTAGTAGCCCGGAACACAGCCACGGCCACGCTACAAGGGGGGTTCCCTTAGAATCAGAAACGCTGGATATTGCATGAGCCTCTGGTCGCAGATGCGCCCCTGTCACCAGCCAGACTTCCTCTGCCTGCTCCAAGCTCACACCTGAGCCAAACTTGTGACCTCCCTAAGAAAAAATATCTAAATCACAGTGTCATTTTGGAGTTCCTGGCTCCAAGCCTTTGCCTTCCTTTTACCTTTCTCTTCCCACCCTACTCCTGATTTAGGTGATCTCCCTGGATTTTATGTGTCCTTATTAGCCACAGGCGGCACCTGAATAGTGTGGCGGTGAGGACTGGACCCTAGACGGATAGCTTGGGCTCAAATCCTTTCTCCATCACTCATAAGCTGTGCACTTGGGGCAAGTTACTTGTTCTCTCTGGTCTTCCATTTCTCCTCTGTAAGACGGGGAAAACAGAATCTACCACAGGGGTGTTGTGAGGATAAAACTTGCTGATATGTGTATGGGCTTAGCCTGGTACGTGGCATAATTTAAATGGGTGATAAGTGTACCACTGTTATCAATAATAGTAGCAGTAATAATAATAGCATGTCCTCGCTCTCAGGAAGGAAGGGCTCAGGGTGGGAAAGGCTGCTCAGTGGTGACTCCCGCAAGACCTGGCCCACTCCCACCCTCCCATTTCCCATCATGCTCCGAAGTCATGGCACTGCTGGGATCTGGAATGGTGAGCTGTGACTTTGCCGTATTTGGAGCCAGGCTGGCCCAGACGAGAGGGAGCACATTGTGTTGCTGGAAACGCTGGTCTGAGGAGGGCTGGAGGCAGGGCGGTGTTACCCAGGCCAAGGGGCCTGCTGCTGGAGTCCTCTTTGCAGAAGTTCAGTTGGGGCCCAGTCCAATGTCCTGATTTTTTTCAGTTGAGGAAACTGAGACCCAGAGAGGGCTGCCATCGGCCAGGACACACTGCCTGCTGAGACCGAGCCCAGCCTGAAACCCAAGGCCGTGCCCGCCATGCTGGACTGGCCCCATTGGTATCTTTTGGGCTCCTCATTAGACCCCCTCCTTCACGTGGATGCTCCGGGCGGGCAGCCGCCCCCCTTGGCAAGCCCTTCCCCAGCCCGCCCTGGACCCAGGCTGTCCGGGGCCACACCAGGCTTTCTGGGCACACAGGCACTGGGCTGAGAGACTCCTTTGTCCCAGTCTCAAGTGCCTGCTGTGTGGAGTGTGGCGGCCACCGGCCCCTTTGTGGCGCTGCCTCATTAAGTCAGCTGCTTGGGCCAGCATTGAGGGCGATCCTGGACAGGCTGTCGCGCCAGGGATCAGGGAGGAACCCTGAGAGGCCCATCAGTCCTTTGGAGGCTGGAATTCCTGGGGAATGTGAAAGTAGTAGGAACTGAGTCATTCCCCTGGGGCTTGAATCCAGCTCTGCCACCTACTAACCCTGTGGGCCTAGGGAAGTGGTTTTACTCCTCTCAGCTTGGGTTTCTTCACCTCTAAAACAGACATCCAAAGCCTTGGCCCAGCCTATGGGTGCCAGCAAGGCAGTCTCCCCACCTCCTTCCCAGCCTCTCTCCCTACTCAGCGTCCTCCTTTGGCTGTGCTTGGCACTACCCCGCTGGAGCTCAAGTAAACCAAGTCCCACATTGTTCCAACACAGAGAATCCAGCATTTACTAATCACCTACTACGTACCAGCCAGTGAGCTAGACTCCGGGGAGCCCAAGCTGACTGACACTCTGTGGTATGGGCTACAAACCCAGATGTCTTCAGGGCCCCTGGTTACCTTAAGTGATGGAGCTGGCACGGGGAATGCTGGACAAATCAGAGAACTGACCTGGAGGGGACAGCCCTGTCCTGGCCCCAGCAATCATTCTGAAGATTTCTTTATTTTATGAGAAACTAGAAATCGATATTTTCATGTGAAATTTCCCAAATTCTAAAATTTGACAACTGATTCAAATTAAAACACGCACACAGCCAAATAAAACCTGGTAGCACCCAATTCCAACCATTGGATTAGGCTGTGCTGTCCAGTATGGAAACCACTAGTTGCTGTGGCTATTTAAATTAAAATTAACATTAGTTCAAATTAAATGAAATTGAAAATTCAGTTCTTGAGTCACACCAGCCACATTTCAAAAGCTCAACAGCCACTTGGCTAGCAGCTACCGTATTGGACAGCACAAATATAGAATATCACCTTCATCGTGGAGAATTCCACTGGGCAACTCCAGTTAGGGCACCATAAGGTGTTGGAGGTAGAATTGGGGTAGTCAGTGCCGTAGGGGTCGAAAGCGGGCTTTCTGGAGGCAGTGCCCCCTTCCCAAGGCTACCCAGGAGGCAGGAGGGGGTGTTTGAAGCCATGCCTCCCCAGTTCTAGCCATGTGACCGCAAGCAAGCTGCTTGAGCTGTCTGAGCCTTCTCTGTAAAACGGGGTTAAGGCACCTGCCTCAGAGACACATAAAGCAGGCATGACGGGGCCTGGTGCTCCTGAGTGCTCGGTGGTTGTGCATCTGTAACGGGGAAAGTCTGGGAGGAGCAGGGTTCTCTATGAGAATCAACTGCTTGAGCTCCAGAAACCCAGGCCCTCCTAGGTCACTGTGGGGGGACCAGGTCCTTGGGAGAACAGCTTAGCCACAGGCCCTACTTCGACCACCCTTTCCCACCGAGGCCAAGACAGGAACTCCTGAGCCTCCGTGGGAAGAGGGAGCCCTTGGCCTAAGCTCCCAGCTTCCCAGCCCAATTTCCCTTGAAATTGGACCAGGCTGGGGAGAGGGGCCCACAGCCAAGGTTTGTCCAGCAGTGGGGCCCTGATGTCTGTCTGTCTTTCTCTTTCTCACATTCACACACACACACACACACACACTCGGACTGGGCATCCCTCTGCAGGTGGGGCTGCCATAGCCTGGTGAGCAAAGCAGTTCTCTGTCTCCCCTGAAACAAGTCCCCATCTCACAGCGCAAATGGCAAACTAGAACCACATGGTGCCGTCACTTTCCAGGGGATGCAGCAATCTTCTGTTATAAACATCGCCACTGGGTTTCTGCCACCCCCGAGGTCCTTCTAAAATCTGAGTCGGGTTCCTACTTGCGATAGACCCCAGCTGCATGTCCTGCTCCATGCCTCCCAGAGGTCCCCACCCTCTGCTCCCAACACACACAGGATCGCACATCCCTTCCTGCCTCTGCTCTAACTTTCCAAGTATTCCTCATCTTTCAAGGGCCAGCTTTAGTGCCCCCCTCTTCTAGGCAGCCTTCCTCGACCACCTCAGACCACTCAGATCTGCTCTTCCTGGGAGTCTCCATAGGATGTATCCTTTTGACCAGGCTTAGGGGCACCTAATCACAGTGAGTTGTATGTTTTCTCTTCCTGTGTGTGTCTTATTTTCCCATCTGGACGGTATGCTTTTTGAGGGGAGGGACAGTGTATCTTCTGCCACTCTTCTGCTTCAGGCACAAGGCTGGCCCTGTAGCAACTCTGTTTTAACATCAGTGGATGGATGGATGGATGGATGGATGCAGGGATGGGCAAATGGACTTGGTGAGATTCAAGGAAGGCCTCCAAACCGGAAGACGCTCCTTGCCCTGCTGTCTAGGAACCTCACAGTTGAACCCCATCACCACATTTTGCCATGGCCCCTCCCTGGTTCTCCACATCTCTGGCATGTGGTCCTCAGAACTCCAGGGAACCCCCACTGGCCAAAAGTAGGAGCTCTGGTGCCTGGGCAGATCCCTGGCCAATTGGGCTGGGCTGGCAATGCTGTGCCTCATTTTCCATCTCTAGGAAATCAGCATTGTGTTTCCGTCCACCTCACCCCACGCTCCCATGGAGCACTGCTTGTCAGAGTCACTGTCTGAGTGGGACTTCTTGGCCTTGTGGAATGCACACTGGTGGGACTCCAGGCTGGTTTGCTTTTATGGCCGACTGGCTCTGAGCTGGCGCCATGGCGATGGGGCCAGGTCTTTTGCCATCCACACCCATGAGGGTGAGCCAGTGGTCAGCACCTCCCGCATATTGGCTGCCATCCACACTCCAAATCGGGTCCCTCTTGTGAAGCCCAGCTTTGGGCCAACAGTCCTTTCCATGTGCCAGGGGCCATCCTAAGAGCTCTGCACCTTATTCCACATACTCATAACTGTAAGGTGGGAACTATTTGTCTCCCCCTTTTACATCTGAAGGTGCAGAGAGGTTAATTAACTTGCCTGCATTATAAACTGACAAGTGGCTGAACCAGGGTTCAAACCCATCCTTAACCCTCTTCTCTGAGGCCTGGACATGGTAGAGCCCGTCCCCAGGCTGGAGACTCACCCAGAGCCCTGCCCAGCATAGTGGGTCAAGTCTGAAGAGACGGACGGACAGACAGTGCTTTGTCATTTTTGCTGTGGATGCAGAGTGGCAGAGATGCTCTGAGGTTTTGAGGTTCTGGGATCTGTGATGGCCACAGCATCTGCTTCTCTGGGTCACCAGCCTGGGGAGGCCAAGACCCCTTCCATGCTCAGGAATTCAGCTTTTTCTCCCAGGGCAGGAATTCCAGCCTCCTTGCTCACAATGGGGCCCATTCTCAGAACCCTGGAGAAAACAGCCCCGGCCGAGAAAGCACAAGAACCCTCAGTACAGCAGCTATGATCTGGGCTCCAAGGGGGCAAAGAACAGCGTTCCCACCCCCCGCCTGTCGCGGCTGGAGGTCGCTCCCTCTCAAGACCATTCCGTGCAAAGGCTCTCACAGGCCAGAAGAGCAACCCAGCTGGGAGTCTGGGGTGGGGGGGCGGGGATCCCCAGCCTTCTGCAGACCTCGGCTGACCCAGGCCCCCTTGCTCAGACCTTCCTCACTTGGCTTCTGGCCCAGCACACCACAGCCTCGGCCTCGCTCGACAGCCCTCAGATGGGAAAACTGAGCCCAGGGAATCAGGCTGTGTTTCAAAACTTTCCTGCCTGCCACCCATAGTAAGAAATAAATTTCACATCACAACCCAAAACAGACAGACAGATAGGCAGACAAAACAATTCTTCACCTTCCTATGGATGACTCACTGATCATGTCTAGTCTATTCTATCTTCAAAATACTTTTTGGGTTCAGATCTCACTAATGGGTCACGATCTGTCATTTGAAAAGTGCTAGTTTTGAGTTAAACAAGCTGAGTCTGTTGACATTCAGCCCTGGACTTGTCACAGCCTCCCCCCTGCCCCCTGCCCAGCTACCCATCTCCACTTTAACAAAAATCTTCCTCCTGCCCAGCCCTGACCACATCACTCCCTGATTCTGAAACCTTCCGGATTTCACAGCCAGACATCAAAGCCTTGCCCGGCCTGGCCCTTCCCTGCCTGTCCAACTCCTTCCCCCACTCACTCCTCCTTGTTCAGGGCTGCTTTTCAAAACAGCTTGTTCCTGCTTCTATTTTGAGCTTTCCTCCTCTCTACCCTCTCCATGGATCCAAACCCCTCTCATCCTTCAAATCTCAGCTCCAGGCTCCCTCCTCCAGGAAGCTGCCTTGGATGCCCTGCAGCCCCAGGACCTCTCCCCACAGCAGGAGCTGGGAAAGGGCTTACTGGTTGATGTCAGTGGCCAAAATCATCCTTGCACACCTCAAGGCGCCACATCACTCCCCTGGCCCGTGCTGCCCCCCTCCTATGCTGGACACCACCAAGGCAACACAGCCGGCCTCACGAGCAGTTTCCAGCAGCTGCAGGCCTGGCAGACGGGCGTCCTGGGCCGAGCAGTCAATGTCAGCCAGCAGACAGGAGGGGGAGAAGATAGAGCTGAGAGTCCCTGTGTGTCTTCCTCTGCCAGGGCACTCACTGATGGGAGGGAGAATGGAAGGGAGGGGGTGGCAGGCAGTGGAGGGCCCAGGCCCTCTAGCCCTTACCAGGTTTCCACCTGGCGGGGACTCCGTGTCCTTCCACGGAAGCTGACCAGGCCACACTTCCTATTCTCTCCCTCACCTCAGCACTCTGCCTGGCTTCACCTCTCACTCCAGGAACCCCACTGCGCAGAGTGGCCACCTCTTTCACCAGGGAGAGCCTAATGCCTGTTTGAGTCCCCTGCCTCTGCCTCCATCTCTGGGGGGGCTCCGCATGGCCTTCAGGCAGCTCCCTGAGCTTCAAGAGCCTGGGCAAGCCACTTAACCCCTCAGGATCTCAGTCTCCTCATCTATAAAACGAATCAACACTTGCTCTGCCTGCTTCAGAGCACGGAAGGTCAAATAACAGTAATTTCCAAAGGAGGGCCCAGGGTAGGCAGTTATGCACAGGGGAATGGTGGAATGCCTTTCGGCCCCGCCCTCTAATCTCTCCTTTGCTGCCTCAGCCCTTTATTAGAATGCCCAGTGAAGGAGCACAGGTATTTCACCTAGAGAAATGAAAGAAAAGAAAGCTGAGCCTTTTCGGTGCTCCTTAGCATGAAAATGCAAAGCACTTTACATCTGTTTGGGGCCCAGAGTTGGCCACTCTGTGGCAGGTTAAACATGTCCCAATAAATGTGTCTGGAGGAGCCTGCCAATTCCTGTGGGTCGACCTGAAAATAGATTGTCAGTGGTGTTCAAACGTTCAGTGTGTATAGGAGCAGACATTCTGTCTAGCAGTCTGCTAGTCTGCTAGACAGACTAGTGGGTGCTACGGGGTCTATGAAAGCCCAAAACGTTGAAAATAGGGCTGGAGTGACCCCCACTCATGGAGGTGGGATTTTAAGAAGTCACTTCCTTTTGTTTTAAGGGGTTCTGCAGTTCCAAGTTTAACTTGGTCTTTGCCATCTGGGTAGCAGCTGAGGTGGGTCAGACAGATTCAGGTATATTTTCTATGTGCCGGGCACTAGGCAGAACCCTTTATGCAAGAGAAATTGAGGGTCAAAGAGTGAAGGAATTAGCTCCAGGTTGCCAGTCAGCCCGTAGCAGAATCTGTTCCCTGCAGCTTCTAGAATCTGTCCTCAGCCGGAGGCAGACTGCATCATCCTATAAGGAAGGGCCAAGAGGCTGGGGGTGGGGGTGGTACCGGGTCTCAGGGGAGTGAGCCTCTCCCTAGCCAGTCCAGACCTGTGGACCACAGGATGGCCGACAGTGCCCTTTCGATCCCACAAAGACCCACGTCCTGGGAACTCCCTCAGTCTCAGGCAAAGCAGGACTGCCGGCCACCTTGTTTGTGGTCCTCGTCAGCCCTGGGCCAGTTGCAGAGAAGGCTGAGTGGCCTGATGGAGGCGCGTCAGGGCACAGCCTGGGAGGCCTTCTCAATTCCATTATCTTCTAGGGGCAATAGAGGGAGACACTAGCCCTGCTCTTCTTCCGGTGGCTCCCGGGAGATAGTGATTCAGCAGCAAGTCAGAAGCAGGCTAGACTGTGACCTACCAGGAGTGGAGTCACCAGCAGGGGGGCGGGGGGGGTGCTGTCAGCACCAGCTCAGGGCAAGAATTGAAACAAGGAGGGGTGGGCAGGAAAGGGGACTGAAGGGGGCTGGAGAGGGGGTCTTGAGTTGTTAAGAGCTGGACCCATAGCAGGTCCTGCTGTCGGGCCCAGGCCAGGACTGGTTGTAGGTCAGTGGGAGGTAGGCATGCTGGAGATGAGGGAGCCCTTCCTTTTTCCCCAGGCTCTGTATCTGAGGGATGGGGGAGTCCCAGGCACTGGAATCCTAAGCTGCTTCTCAGCATATTCAGCAGCTAAAAATATGAAATGGCTTTGCTAAAGATGCCCAACCGGAACCCTCCAGGAGGTTTCCTATTAGGGCAGCGCCTGCTTGGGCTGGAGGCCAGATACTGTGTGAAGGATTCCTCTGCCTGCCATTCCCACCATTGAGTCACAGCCTGGCCACCCCTACTGCCAGGACCTCTGCCTCCACTCGATAACCCCCTGTGCTTGTCATAATCCCAGGCCCCGCGTTCCCCTCCTTCCCCTGCGCCTACTGCTTCAAGGGATGGCTGTGTTTGGGGATTCGTCTTGAGCCCCAGAGCAAGGCCTGGGTTCTCAGCTCACTCAATGTGTGACTTTGAGCAAGTGCCTACTTTAAGTTTTGCCCTCCTCGTTGGCAAAATAAGAGACCACAGCCACCTGCAGGGGACCCAGAAGTCTCTGGTGGGAAGGACTCCTAGTCTGGTCGTAGGACAGTCCAGGGAACTTATCTTGAAGCTTTCTTGGCACAGCAAGCACATTGTTCTTACTTAGCATAAATGTTTTTTAGGGGTGCTGGGGGCCTGATAGAGACTATGGTGGGGGGACCGGAGTCGTCCTTGGTACCACCCCTGCACACCTGTCAGGGTCATAGTGACAGGCAGAGACTGTGCCTGGGCCGACCATTCTCAGCCAACTCTGGCCCAGCCTCGGAATCCTTCATGGTGCTCGGTGGAGATGCAGACAGTGCAGTCGGTTGGGGTGGGCCCCGCTGCTAAAGTTTTAGCTCTTCCAGTGATTCCAGTGAGTGGCCGGACCGAGGACCACTGGCGGGGGAGGGGACTGGGCACAAAGGAGGCACTTGACACGTGTGAGTTCTGTCCCTTTCCCACTCCTGAACCTCCAGGTGCTCCCCCGTAACCTGCCTGCCGCCCTGCTGGGCTGTGGGCTCACAGGACCCCGCCGCAGCCCTCGCTGCATGAATGGGAGAGGTGGCTGTCCCCGCACCACTCCAGTGGCAAAATGGTGGGGCGGGGAGGGCGGTTCCTCGTTGCCACCTCCCTGCCCTTCCCCAGCAGCCCAGCCTCACTCTGCAGAAAAGTCTGAGGAACGAATTCCCTCCCTGGGAGTGAAAAGTCTTCCGGAAGGGCACCTTCTCTTCATAGCACTCTCCTCCCCACTGGGAATTCTCCCCAATTTAAGCTTCAAGGTGGCACAGCCAGGCACCCTGGAACGCAGCTTGCCTTTGTTAAGGCCTTTCCCTGGACTGCCAGGTTGGGGGGGTGGGGTTGACAATGGGGATAAGAAAAGCAACAAATGCGAGTTCTGGGACTCTCCCCTCTGTGGCGTCTGACAGCTCTTTCTCCTTGGGCAGTGACTGAATTGCTATATATCTTCAGTTGTAAAATCGGGATAACAGGACCTTCCTCTTAGTGCAGGAGTGAGGAGTGAAGGAGATATGGATACCAATGGGATTCTCGAACGGGAGGTGGTGTGTGTATATGTGTGTGTGAGAGGCATGCAGGTTCCTGGGCCTGGCCCCGGCATTCTGATTCAGTGAGTTCTGAGCCCAGATTCTGGGATGCATGGGAGCCCCCTGGCTGTGCATGCTCTCCTCCCTGTGCACCTGCCATCCCTCCCCCCATCAGAGCCCCCCCTTCCAGCAGGCAGACCAGCTGGCCAGGTCTCTTAGAAGCTGGACAATTGGCATTTTGTTTGGCCCTGGTAGAAATGGAAAGCATTTTCTTCCAGTCTCCAGACTGATACCCAGCCAGGGCTTCTGCTGTTCCCTAAGCCCTTAGAACTTTCCGGATTTTAGGGGCATGTGCGATTCACGTTAAGGTCCCTGCTGAGGGCTAGTGAATGGCAGCAGTGAGGAGAGCTGAAGGTAGGAGCAAGGTCAGGAGGGCAAGTGAGGAGAGAGCAAGATAGGAGAAGTAAAGCCTGATCCTGGGTGGGGTCATCCTCGCTGGAGGGCAGGGCAGCTCGGTGGTCCAGGGAAGGTAAGTGGAGGCTGGGAGGGGTTAGGTGCCTAAGGTCATTTGAACCCAGTGCTCCCACCCCTCCCACTCCCATTGTCCCTGCTGGCTCTGGCACTCTGCCTGCCTGGTCCTGAATCCCCAGGTGCCCCAGCCTCAGCCTGGAACATTCAGCCTACACCAGGATTTACCCACCGTCCCCTGCCAGCCCACCAGGGGATGTACCACAGACCAGTGTGCCTTCAGGAAGCCTTCAGTCTGGGAGAGGGGAAGTAGGATGGACTACACAAATTTGTCCTGCAATTACCAGGACAAAACTGAGAGGTCTTTTTATATGGGAGAAGAGGAGGTGGAGGAAGGCATGTTGATGTGTTTCCAGCCGTGAGGGCAAGCGCCCCAGGGGGAGGGGAGCGAGCCCCCAGCGCAGGCCAGGGCCTGGCTCTCGCCTGGGCTCTAGTGGCCCTCCTCCCGGGGCCTCAGTTTCCCTATTTGCGAAGTGCGTGAGGACTGAGAATTGAAGAAGGTGCCTGAGAAAGGGCAGGAGAGGGCAAACGAGCCCCTCATCTGCAGGCGGAGCTGGGGCTGGGCGGGAGCCGGAGGGGGCCGGGTGGGGCGGGGCGGGGCGGCGCGGGTTGCTCGCTGCCGGGAGGCAGGGCCGGCGGCCGGCAGGCAGGCGCGGCGCGCAGTGCGTGCGGCTGCGGAGCGCGCGGCTCTCCCAGCCCGCGGCATCACATGAGCAGCCGCGCCGAGGACGGACCGCAGCCCGCCAGTGGGCGCCCCGCAGCAGCAGTCCCGCAGCCCCGCGCCCCCGCCCGGCCCTAACCATGTCCGTCTGTTGCTTCTTTTTCAGGGACTATGGCAGTTCCAAGAGGAAATCAGGTAAGGGAGCCTCCGGGCATTTTTCCCCTCATCTCCCTTGCCGCCTGGTGCTTGCGCCCCTCCGCGACCTGCCCGGATTCTGCAGAGGACTTTGCGGGGTGGCTGCCCTTGCCTGCTGGCCCTGTGGTCCTGCGCCCCCTCCCCACCGCATGCCCCTGAGTTCTCTATCAGATACTCGCACCTTCTTTCTCCTTCCCTCACCGCGTCTCCCAGGCCCCAGCTCTCCCCGATGCGAGGGCAGGTGGGTACCAGGGGTGCGAAGGTGTCTCGGGAAGGGCCTAAGACCCCGCAACGTTGGCCGCCGGATCCTTCGTCCCTGGGCTGCAACCGCCTCTGCTAGGCACTGCTGTGACTGCCTGAGCCCTTCCAGGGTGCGGCGGTCATGGAGGGGTTAAATGAGATGCAGGGAGGAGAGGGGCCAGTCCGGGGCAGAGGGGGTACTTGAACCCCCGTGAGTTTGTCGCGCCCTGCACTGCAGACCTTTCTCACCCACCCGCCCCAACTCTGAGCGTGTCCTGCTGACTGGGGGGGCTGCGTGTTGGCCAGCTGAGGGGGGGGCGGGGGCGGCCCGCCCTGGCATTTGCCTGACAGGTGACAGGACCCACCCTGAGTTTTTGAAGAGGGTGGAGCCTGGGGGAGAGGGACGGGCCGAGGCCTGAGACGCTGTGTGCTGGGCGCTGTCGGCTGGGTCAGAGAAGGAGCCTCCCTGGGCGAGGGAGACGGGGTCGGCAGCTGCCTGGGTGTGGGCGGTGCTGGTTAACCCGGAGAGGGGAGCCCCTGGGAGCGCGGGCTGTGTGTACTTTGGGAGGGGAGGGGGCACTGGAGCACCTTGCTGGCCGTTTTGCCTGGGTTTATGGGGGTGCTGGGTGTCAGGACAGTCTTCTGTGGGGTGTGTGGGAGGATGTGTAAACATGGCTCCTGTTACTGGCTGGTGTGTGGGGAGACCTGTGTCCAAGCGCCTTGGCCTGTGGCTCAGCAGAGGTGTGTGTGCCCGTGGGCAGTGGATGGAATGTGAATTGAGGTCGTGTGATGGTGTGGCGTGTGTGTTTCTGAGTATGGAGTTGTCCACCTTGTGTGTACGCGTCTGGCTTGCATGCTTCTTAGGAGGAGGAGAGTTGTGTCCTGGTTTGGATATTTGGGGGTATGTGGCATTGTGTGTGTATATGGTTCATGTGTGTGCACGTGGGGGTCTTGATAGCTGTGTGCCGAAGGTGTGTTTACGTGTTGGGTGCACAGGTGTCAGGTGTGTGTGCAAGTGTGTTGGGCTATATCTGGCTATGGGTTGGAGTCTGTGCTCGTGTGTGTTTGTGCACCTGTCTGGGATGTGTCCAGCTGTGTGCACCCACTGGCTTCCTCCTGGGAACAGGAGGGCAGGGCTGCCTTTTGACCTATCAGCTCAACTGTCACTTGCCATCAGAGCCCCAGGCAACAGGATTACTGCCTCTCAGACCTACTGCCACCACCACCACCCATCCCAGTCCCTTTCCATTTATTCTTAACAAGTCCCAGAAATACTTAGAAGTCCTGAGTATTTCAGACAGACCTGGGAAGGAGGGCAGACCTGGGACTGTCTGCTGTCACAGTGCCCTCACCCCCAAGAAACTTAGCCTGGGTCACAGAGGTATGGCATACTGGTTGAATCTGGGCTCAAAGCCTGGCTCTATGTGACCTTGGGCACGTTTCATAACCTCTCTGTGCCTGTAGAAGAGTAACTAAGTTCATGTGGAACAGTCCCTAGCACATAATTATTATAGAAATATCAGCTGACCATCATCATCGTCATCATCATTTTCTAAAGCCACAGCACTAGTCCTGGCACAGCTGCAGATCTGCTCACTGTAGGGCCTTGGAAGTGAGCCCATTCTTTCTGGGCCTCAGTTTCCCCCTGTAAAATCAAGGGCTGGGCCAGATAACCTCTCAGGTTTTCACCCCACCCTGTCTCTGAGGCTCAGGTTCTATGTGGCTTCCTACCAGAACTGGGCTCTGCCCAGGCTGCCGCACCCGAGGAAAGCCTCTCTTTACTCCCCACCCGCAGGCCAGGAAAAGGATGTTTGGAGAATCTGATTTACATTGGCTTGCTTGTGATAATGGCCGTTTAGTGACATGGCTAAATGGACCAGTTCTGGAACCAGACAGCAGAGTTTGGAGCCTGGCTTCTCTCTGTGACTTTGGGTGGGTTTCTTGCCCTCTCTGGGTCTATTCCCTCTTTAGTGAATTGGGGATGATATTCATACCTACCTTATAGGGTTTTAACGACGATGAGATGAATTAAGTGTGCTGAGTACACTGCCTCCTAGAAAGCTCCCCGTAGGCTTGCTGCTGTTATTATTTACTAACATCTACTGTGTGCTCCTAGCTACAGTGAGCACTGAGCTGGGCCCTTCCTGTACCGCACTGCATGGTGGGTTGGGAGGTTCCCACTTTACAAATGGGAAACTGAGGCACCGACAGGGTGACTGCCCGCCCTCTGTGGCAGAGCTCTGCCCTGTCCCTGTAATGAGGGGACTCGAAAAGCTTCTCAGGGTCACCCCAACCAGGGGCGTTTGCACAAAGAAAGCAGACGCTGTTCCCTGGCCTTCACTTCTCAGCTTTTAGTTCCAGAAGCCCCAGCTCATCCTTGGAGGCTCTTTTACTGAGCACAGAGCCAAGACCTGAACCCAACAGAAGAAGAAAGTCGGTCCACATGCTTAGGCAGCTTACAGCCTAAAGGAGAAGTAGGGACCAGTGACCTTGAAAACCAGGTGACAGTGCAGCCTCAGAGTCGTCTCTCCTTCCCTCCACCAAAGCTGCCACTTCCCAGCACCTTTCCCATGTCAGTCATTGACACCATCCTCCAACATGCAGAAATCATCCTTGATTCTCTTCTTCCTCTCACCTGCCAGCTTGACCGCCAGATAGTTACTTCTCCCTGCCTCCACCATCGCACCTGTTAAAGGTCCCCTTCGTCTCTCCAAGAAGACCCCCAGCTTCCTACCTGGTCCTTCTGCTTCCACACCACAGTTGGAGTGATCTCTCAGAAACAGACAACAAATAACGTACTTTTCGGCCTAAATTCCCCCACGGGTTTCCCTTCCCGCTGGGAATGAAGATCTTATTCCAGTTGAGCCCTGTGTGATTTGGCCTCTGCCTGCCTTCCTGACCTCAGCTCGTACCCCTCTTGCACCCCCATCCCCATTCCCACCCCAACACTCTGCTCGGCCACACCTGTCACCTTCTGTTCCTTAAACATAGCAAGCTTGTCCCCTCCACACAGCCTTGGCCTTTTCTGTTCCTGTGTCTGGAATGTTTTTCCCGGTCTTTCACATGGCCAGCTCCTTACGATCCCTGATTAATCGGCAGCTTCTCAGAGAAGCCGCCCCAATCCCCACGATGTCTGCCTGCCTTCCCCACGTCACCCTGCCTCTCCCCTCCATGTCCCTTATCACGCTCTGGCATGTCTTCTTGCTGGTTGTCTGTCGCTCACTCACAGCTGGACTAGCAGCTTTTTGAGAGTGAAGACCTTGGCTACAGGGCTAGCAACAGTATCAGTTCCCACTCTACTTGTTGAATGGATGGATAGACGAATGGAAGAATGCATGTGTGCATGAGTGAGTGAGACTTCCCATAACTGCTCTGCAGGTCAGGAAAGAGAGGTCACCAGGCTCAAGTCAGGAGACATCCGGGAAGAGGAGGAGTTTGTCTGGCTTTGAGGGAAGAGAGCAGAAGGCTTTGGGGGTTCAGGTACAGCTTCTTGGAGGAGTCTCTAGAGCCGAGGAGGCATTCCTGTGCTGGTAATGGTGGAAAGGCGTGCATGCAGAAAAGTGCAGGGCATTGCTGGGAAAGGAGTATTTAGTCCAATTTGGCAATGGGACAGGGACAGGGACATATGGAGAGCAGCTTGGAAAGTTGGTGTCAGATTGTAGAGGGAGATGGAGGGTGTTCTCTTGTCCAGACAGCCTGACTTGGGCCCACTGGGCCCTGCACCTGTCATGGGAAACCGCACTGTCCACTGGGGCATGGTGCTTCCTCTGGCTGGACTGCATGCCTTAGGTCCACCAAGGGGAGCCCAGGCTGTTGACTGGTTCCCAGCTCTGGCCGGGGTGACTTGGGGCCTGGGTTCAGGTATGGAGCAAGGACAAGGGCTGGCATTTCTCCTCAGTGCTGCATGCACCCTGGCTGGTCTCCTGACCTCCCTTGTGTGGTAAGGGTGGTAAGGGAGAGGCTGGGGTGGGGGAGGGAGGTGGGCAGGATGGTGCTCTTGGATCTCCACAACCAACTCTGATCTTGGGCAGGTCCCTTTGCCATTCTGTGTTGCTTCCTCATCTGTCATGTGGGGTGTGTGGGGGTCAAATGGGATAGCATATAAAAAAATCTCTCTGGAAAGTATAAGGCAGCACCCACGTGTAAGGCAGTCAACTAAACATATTGAGCACCTAGTTCCAGGCACTGTTCTGTGCATAGGAGAGGTGGTCTCTGCCCTCACAGAGCTTACATTCTCTCAGGGGAGCCACACCAAACAAATAAATGAGTGGATATAATATAATCCCAGCTCGAGAGAAGGACTATGAATAAAAATAATGCAGAGTAGGGGCTGAGAGGAGGCTAGGGGAGTGAGGAGGTGCAGTCCAGGTAGAAGAGTGGTCAGGGAACGAGGGAGCTTGTAGAAGACCCTTGAGTGTACCTGAGGGAAGTGAGGGAGCGACATGGTTACATGGGGAAGAGTAGTCCAGACCGAGGGCACAGGTCCTGGGGTGGGACCGTGCTGGCCTGTTCAAAGGTTTGACTTTTACTGTGAGTGAGATAAGGATCCACTGAAGTCTTCTGAGTAGAAGAGGGACATGGGCTGGCTTATATGTTAGAGGATTTTTCTGGCGGATGAGTGGAGAGATGGGATGGGGGCTCGGGCAGCAGTGGAGGGTGAGGCACCGTTGGTGCTGGGTGGATCTGATGACTGAGTGTGGCTGTGAGGGTGAGCTTGAGCAGAAGCTGGGGTGCCTCAGAGTTAGAGTGCCTGGGTTCCCATTGTCAGTTCCACCGCTCGCCCATCAGGTGGCCTTGGGCAAAATCCCTTCCCCTCTGAGCTCAATTACCTTACATATTGTATCAGTCAGCTTTCAGCCAGAGAAGCAAAACCAGTAGGAGATCTGTATTAAGACGTGTATTGCAAGGATACACGTTCGTGCGATAGTGGGGGCTGGCTAAGCAAGTCTGACATCTGTAGGGCGGACAGTGGGGGCGGGAGCTGAAGTTACAGTCCCCAGCAGGAGTTTCTGCTTCAGGAAGACCTCACTTCTGCTCTTAAGGCCTTTCAAGGATTGGTTCAGTCCCACACATGTTATCTAGGACAATCTCCCTTACTTTAAGTCGATTGGTCAGGGACTTCAATCACATCTACAGAATGCCTTCACAGCAATAGCTACATCAGCATTTGATTGAATAACTGGGAACTCTATAGCCTAGCCAAGGTGACACCTCAGATTGATCATCACACCTGTAAACTGGGGTGGACGTAGCTCTACGCAGTCACCTGATGGGACCGTTTAGGGAGGCAATGTGGCTAGAGGACTTTGTGCGGTAGGGAGGGCTGATACCCCAGGTGGGCGCTGCTCCAGGTGCCCAGAGCGGTCTGGGGCAGGCTCCCAGGCAGGGCGCCCATGTCAGCCCTGCAAAGCTCTAATGGTGTGCTTGCGGATCTCAAGGAAGCTGCATCACTCCAGGGCCCTGAGCTGGGCCAGAGGTGCCAGTAGGGGGCGCAGGCAGCCACAGATCCTATCGGTGGAGGAGAGCCCTGGGATTATTGACAAGCCCAGGGCCTGCTGCTCCATCCCTACGGAGGAGTCCTGTGATGAGCTCCAGCTCGTTCAAATGCAAATGAGGTTGCTCAAGAATGTTCCAAGTTTGTTCTTTTAGGCTAGCGTTGATGTTCCTCATGAAATCCTGTTTACTTTATATTTTTCCTTGGAAAAGTGGTGAGCTCAGTCTGGCTTCCATCTTAGTGATTGTAAAATCTGCATTATTGGGCTGAGTTAATGAGAGCGCATTACTCTACTTTTGTTGTGGAGAAGCAGTGTTGCTTAAGGTTAAGAGTTAGGTTTTGGGAAGCTGGTGTGGCTCAGTGGATAGCGCCCCCGTTTACCATATGGGAGGCCCGGGTTCGCGCGTCCCGAGGCCTCCTTGTGAGGGCACACCGGCCTGAGCGATGCGGTGGGCTACGAGAGGCCCCGGGTTCGCTTCCCGGAGCCTCCTTGTGAGGGCAGGCCAGCTCGCGCGGCGCTGTGGGCTGATGCGGCAAGACCTCACAGCAAGGGGGAGATAAGCAGACACAGAGAAGACACGCAGCGAATGGACACAGCAGCACAAGCAGCAATGCGGGGGATAAATAAAATAAAATAAATAAATCTTTAAAAAAAAAAAAAAA
>JAQZBX010002026.1:0-40664 GCA_029593785.1 Cabassous unicinctus | reverse complement strand
GTTGCTATTTTGGTTATTGATAGATCCTGAAAGGAGAAGTTGGCCTCATCTTAGACTTGAGAGTAAAAAGACCCACCTGTGGCGTTTCTGTCCATCCTGTGGCCCATCGGCCTGGCCCCAGACGAGACAGGATGTGCGTCCAGCCACTGCTGAGCATTCCCTAGCAGCTAGAGCAGGCTCTAGAGCCGGTTTCGTGTCCCACCTCTGCCAGCTGTGTGCTCTTGGCAAGTCCTTAGTTTCTCTGTGCCTCAGTTTCCTCGTCTATAAAATGGGGATAATGGTTGCACCTCCCCAAATTGAGAACTGAGAGAGAAATGTAGGAAGTGTTTAGGACCATGCCTGGCACAGAGGAAACGCTGAGGGTTAAGCTATTTTTATTATTAATATGAGGCGGCACAAAGGTGCTCCTAAACAGGAGCGAGCACCAGCTTTGCCTTTTGTCCTCCTCCGGGAACATCTCCGCTCTTTTAGGGGAAGGCAGATTGTGCACGATCTCGTAATCGCCATTAAGCCTTCACAACAATCCAGGTAGGTGGTCCTGTCCCCATTTTATAGACCAGGAAAGAAAGGTTAAGTAATTGCTCCAGGTCACCCAGCCAGGCAGTCACAGGATTCAAATCAGGTACTTCTGACCCAGATTCTTTTCCACAAAAGTCTGTTCCCTCCTGAGTCAAGGCCCCAGGGGTCCACAGTGACCAGGACTCGGCTCTAATGACTCTGGCTGGAGGTTCTATAGACTGGGTCAAAAGAGCCCCACTGGGGTTCCTCATCGAATGGCTCATGGGTCACCAAGGGATTCTTAGTTGGGCAAAGGATCCTTTTATAGTGTCATAATATCCCCTTAATTTTCCCTTTTTTTTTTTTAACAAATCAATTTTATTGTTACATATTAAGAAAGCATACAATTCATCCAAAGTATACAATCAATGATATTTGGTATAATCACATAGTTGTGCATTCATTACTTCAATCATTTTTAGAGCATTTTCATTATTTCAATAATAATAATAATAAAAACAAAATTTCTTCATCTCTCAATCTCTCTATGCTTCCCCTGCTGTACATAGCTGCTATTTCTGGCTATTCTTGCACATTTATTTATTTATTTGTTAAGCAGTTTTATTGAGATATATTCACATACCATACGATCTATCCAAAGTGTACAATCAGTGGCTTTTAGTGTAATCACAGTGTTGTGCATCCATCACCACAAGAAATTTAGAACAATTTCATTCCTCCAAAAAGAGAAGCTCCACACCCCTTGGCAGTTAACCTCTCAATCCTTCTATCCTTCCCCAGCCCTACATAATTGCTAATCTAGTTTCATCTTTATAAATTGATTGATATTTGCATTTTATATAAAGGGAATCATACAATATGTAGCACTTTGTGTCTGGCTTCTTTCACTTAGCATAACGTTGTGGGCTTTTTTGTCTGATATTAACATCTTACAGTATTAACAGACATTTGTTCAGTTTCAAAGAAAAATGGTCTTATATATGCAATTTTACCCATATTCATATTTCACATGAGATTTTACTATGCTATACAGTCCCATGTTACATTTTTTTCGCTTTCCTTTTAGTAATATACATGACCTTAGACTTTCCCATTAAGCCACTGTCATACACATATAATAGTACTACTAGTTGCAAACATTATGCTGGGCTTTCACCTTTTCTATTCATTTCCAAAGATTAACACACATCCTTTTTACCAGTTCTGCACAAGTTAACCCTCAGCTTTCCATTCTCTACCCTCATTCTATTTTCTGGGGACTTCATATTCAAGTTATTACCTCCATGAGATTACACAATATTTTCAGTTCATAGTAACGCAGTCATACAGTATTTGTCCTTTTGTGTCTGGCTTGCTTCGCTCAGCATAATGTCCTCCAGGTTCTTGATGAGTTGGGTTTTAATAAAGCAGGTTTGCTTAAAGCAAGGCCCACCTGTAAGTTCTGGCCTCTAGAACAAGTTCGTCTCCCCTCCTCCTTTTATAGACAAAGCAGTGTAGAGAGGGGCTGCTGCCTGCCCAAGGCGAGGGGTGGGCAGAGCCCAGTCTCCTGCTCTTCGCACTCCCACCGAGCCCCAGAGGGGATAAGTGGAGAGGAGGGCCATTGTGAGGCAGAGAAAGCCATGTCTTTAAGGCCCCTGGTGCCTCGGATTCCCCCACGATGACTGCTCAACGGGGCCCAGAGCCAAGGGGGCTCCCTGCCGCAGCCCGGGGCTGGCCTGCTCTCCAGCTGCAGAGGGAGATGGACAGAGACCAAGCGGACGGCAGCAGCCTTAGCTCCACTCTGAGCAACGGGTTCCACCAACTTTCATTTCTCTTAAGCAGTTGTTGGCTCCTGGCTTCCTGGAGCTCACAGCTCAGCTGAGAAAGCAGGAAAGACTCAGGGATGCAGCAACTAATCCAGGGCAGGTTAGACTGTGATCCAGGAGCTGTGGGAGTCAAGGGTGGGAGGGGACAAGAAGGGAGAAGTTAGAGATGTGTCCTGAAGGGTGAAGGAGAGTGGGCCAGCAGAGGCGTATGGGAGGGTGTCCTGGTGGGAGGGGCCGCGGCAGCAATGACACAGAGGCTGGAATGAGTTTGGTAAGTTTGAGGGAAGGAGAGGTGACCACCCTGGCAGGAACCAAGAGAGGGCTAGGGAAGGGGAGGCCAGGAGAGAAGTCTGGAAAGGAAGCCTTGGAGAGTGTATCAGCAAGACTTCTCAAGCAATTCTCAGAGTTCTCTTGTCAGCACAAGCCACCCATCCTCAGTGAGAAAGGCCCAGGCTGCTTAGCGAACACGGCCAAGACAGTCCTGGTACCTTCCAATGGCCCATTCCAAAAGTGAACGTGTCTCATGAAGGCATTGGCTGCTAGCACATCTCACCCGGCCTGGTGTTTTTTAAACAGTTTTAATTTTCATGGCTCTGGGTCTTCAGCCTGATGTCACCCCTGGAGTTCAAAGCCATCTAATTGGAAATAAAAGGAGGCTGATTGATTTGGCACCTCTACCGCCCGCCCATGTGGCAGTGATGCGATGGAGAAAGTGAATATGCTGCTCACGTGTGTTTCTGTGCCACGACTCTCCTGACGAGAGGCAGCGCGGTGCCACTCTCCTACTGGCTCGGACACAGAGCATGGGGCGGGGGGGTGGGGATCCCCAATTCTGGAACCCATCACAGTCCCAGGAAGGAGGCAGCTCGCTGGTAGCCTTGATTCCCTTAGCCCACTGGGAAGCTGGCCTGGAGGTTAGCTTCAGAATCCTGAGTCTGCTCATTGAATTGCAGATTCCCAGGCCCAGCCAAGACCTACTGAATCAGCATCCCTGGGGGCAGATCCCAGGAATTTACATTTTGACAGATTCCCCAGGGATGCTAATAATTCCACCCAACCAGGATGAACTCTCTGTGGGTCATCCATGTGGGTTGATGCTGTAGAGGTGGCAGAAGGAGCAGATGGGGCTGTTCCCTGAAGACATGTTCAGTTTGTCTCCTGAGTTGGGGGGTGGGCCGCGGGGAGGGGGGCATGGGAGCCTGTCAGAGGATGGAGGATTCTAAGCCTCGAATCCCTGGAACACTGATCCCGCAGCTGGCACCTTGGGGAATAGCTGTCTAAAGAGCCTGCTCAGCCACTGCCCTCCCTTCTGGCCTCATCAGCAGGCAGTGATGAGACTCCATCCGCCCTTTATTTCCACACGGTTTTGTTCTGGAGGAGAAAGCACCCACGCTGTGGTCCAGCAGAGAAATACTTCCCACTGCGGCCCTCAGCCAGAAAGTAACTTGTTCCTCACTTCAGCCTCTTGGTTTACAGACATGTGACAAACGAGACAACATTTCCAGTAATCATGAAGCCAATGGAAAAACAAAGATTTGGGGAAAATGTGCATTACTTATTGTTTTAGCACCTTTTTCTGATCTAAGTTACTTTGTTTAGAAACAGAAATATGGCATGTGTAACTTAGTTGGCTCATGACATTTTTATAATTGGTCAGTTTTGAAATGTGAAGGCAAAAAATGTTTTCCAAAGTTTCAGTAAAACTAGAAGTTTGCAGGAAAAAAAAGTGTTTTTCTCTGACTCTGTTTTGCCCCCTGGATCTTGTCATTGCCACGTGGGACCCGAGCAGCTGGTACAAAGATGTGTTTCATTAATGTTAGAACTGGAGTCTTGTACCAAGAAAACCGGCCACGTGAGAAAGTCCCCTCGCTTCCCTGTGCTCAGGAGGAAGAGCTGGCCACCGCTTCGCAAGCTGGGTGCTGCTGTCTGACTGATGGATACAGTGGCCTCAGAGAAGGCCCTGCAGGTCTCTGGGGACTGCCTTTCCCCATTTATCCAGGGTCTCCCCAGCTCAACCCTGGACCACCCAAGCCCTGCTGAGCGTTGGATCAGGGCTGAGGTGGATGTATAACTGTTCCCAGCAGGAGGGTAAGGTCCTCATGAGGCAGTGATGACAAGCGAGTGACAGGAGCCCAAACCAAGACTGGCCTTGTATATTGGCAGGGCCCCCCAGAGAAACCTTGCATTCATGCAGATGTTAGCATCCCTCGTCCTAGATCTGGCTGGGTGGGACGAGTTCTGCTCTGTCAGCTCCCTGCCACACACTGATCCCTGTAGCCGGGTGGCTCCAAGATCTCCCTGCGGTAATTCCTCATTGGCATTTGACTGCAGGATTCTGATTAAGGGAGCCCTTTCCCTCTTCCTCGCTGACCTGGGAGGCTACCGATGGCAAGCAGATTTCCAAATGCATCTAGATTTCCCTTCCAGGATTAAATGGTTCCTGCCAGACCTATTGCTGACCTTTCAGGCTCTGGTCAGTTGTGCTGGCTTCTAGATTTATCCAGGAAACATCTGAGTCCCTACTATGTGCCAGGCCTTGCAGTAGAACCCCGAGGACACCAAGATGAATTCAGTGAGGTCCCTATCCTCAAAGGACCCAGAGTCGGGCGGGGAGATAGGCAAGTAAACAGGCAGTTATGGCAGCTCTCCAACGTAGTGCTACAGTGGGGCGGGAGCAGAGCTGGGAGCCTCCACGCGAGGCACGCAGCCCTGCCTGGGGCTGCTGAGCAAGGCTTTCCACATCCAGTTCTCTGAGGGTTCTCTCTTGTCACCTGGGGGAACCGTACAGGGGACACACGAGCAGTCCCAGCATTCGCCGCCCCAGTGTGCCGCGTCTTCTAACCTGGGCTTGAGCATCCCATCCACCTCCCCAGATTACCTACCATGTGGTGCTATTTCAGAGATGCTATTGCCAATTGCTACCAACTCAAAAGTTCTGATTATAAAATAAATACATTAGACTGGGTTGGAGGAACCTTGCCTCAGGGGCCGCCTCCAACCCTTTCCTATGGTTGGGAGGACTCTGGCCTCTAGCAGTCAGTCTCCTGCCCCCTTGGGGTCAATCTCTGCCCAGATCCCTTCTCCTCGCCATTCCAGGGCCATAGCCCCTTTAGCCAGGGACTACGAAGCATTCATTAAATATTTGACTAACAGACTGTGGCCTTTGCTGGGCCAGGAATCTCTATCCAGCAGGAACGAACCCCCTGTGGTTGATGATGGTATTGACAGGACATAGAAAGAGAAGAGGTGGGGCTTGTAAACCTGTCCATCCAGCCCTTTCATCTCACAGGTGTCGCCCAGAGAGGTGGCCCGACCTTCCCACTCTTGCACAGGAGCTGAGGTCAAGGCCTCTGAACACTACATCCCCCCCAGGGTGGAGACTTAGCATTAGCCAGGGACCCTGAACTCTGGTGCCAAAGGGTTAATTCCATCCTCCCCAGAGATCACACAAGCTCCTGACCCTCCCCTATCAAGGCCCTTTCAGCTGAGGCCTTCTGGGCATAGCCTGGTCACATGAGAACCAGATGTGGGGATTTCCCAAGCCGTGGTGTGTGTGTGAGTGTGTGAGTATGTGAGTGTGTGTGCACACGCACGGCTTTGCTTACGTGGCATTTGACAGCTCAGGGGATCAGTCTAGATCCACGCAGAGCCAGGGAGGGCTGGGGGAGAGGAGAGGCTGAGGGGTGCCAGCAGACACCGTGGGGGGCTGTGCCGAGCCCTTGCTTCCACCAGAAATTATAGATAAGCGAGTTGTTCCAGCTCAGACTCCCATTTCCTGCAACATCCATCTTGCCATAGGACCGTATTGCTTATGGATACTTTTTTTTCTCAAATCTCTTTAAAAGGCTTTGCAGCAGATGCTCGAAGCCAGCAGCCTTTCAAGGATGTTCTGCTGGGTGTGGGGATCTGCCTCAGGGTCCGTCTCAGCCTGAGACCTGTGTGCCCAGGAGGCAAAACCTGCACTAGAGAGAGGACAGGGCCTTGATTACCAAGCAGACCCCGGGCAATGGGGTAAGTCGCTTAGTTTCCCCATGAAGTCCTTGGAACTGAGAGCAAGGAGTGTCCATCCTTCCATCAGCCACTGAGGATTTATAGGGTACCTACTATGCTCAAGGTGCTGTGAGGTGCTGACAGGGTTAAGGAACTTCAGTTGGGTGGGGGAGAGTCACATGAGCCAATCCTTAAAATAGTGTATGAACACACACATATATCCCATTGCTTCTGTTTCTCTGGCAAACTCTAATGCTCCCTCCACCCCTTTCCTGCTCCAGTCCATGGCCGCATCCAGCCAGATGTCAGTTGGCACATTCTGAGCTATGCACCAAAGGTGGGTTCCACACGCAGGGACAAGGCCTCCAGGACTCAGAGCCCTGCCGTATCCCCCACCTCGGACCCCAAGCCCCTCTCCCTTTTGAGTGGGCAGCCCCAGGGAGGGAGGGTACACTTGAGTGGTGGCCCAGCCAGTGGCAGGCAGGTAGGGGAGTGAGCCACACTGACTGTCCCCCACCACCACCATCACCACGACTGCCGAAGCACATAGGAACACTTGGGAGGGTGTCTGGTTGTAAATACCTGGGCTCCACCTCTGTTGCTTCCAGACAGACGCACAGAGTCAGATGGTAATAACCAGGGGCCCCAGCTCTGCACGTGGTGGATACTCATTAAATAGTTGGTGGTTGATTCATTGATAATCTGATAGCAAGGGTCCAGTCTGGAGCAACCGAGACATTCCACTTCTTGTTGTGCTGGGACAGGAATGTCTGCCCTGAGCCCGTGGTCGTAGACTCCATCCTCCATCACCCACGGCTCTGGTGGAGACTGAGCCATGGAGGGAGAGGAGTTGCAGGGGGTGGGGGCTGGAGGCCCAGCCGCTGCCGACTTCCTCCAGCTTCTCTGGCCCCTGGTGCCACGGCCACCGCCTCTTCTTCCATGTGAACACAGATCTGGGTATCGGCTGGGGCTTCTGAGGGAGCTGGTGGGTGCGGGAATTGGACAGTAAGTGGGGGAGGACCACCAAGGCAGTCCACCCCAGGGAGAGGGGGAGCTGGGAACTTGGAACTCTGAAGACGGCTGAGTGTTTCTTTTCCCTTGCACACACGCCCAGCACAGGGAGAGGTGAGGACCTGAGAACTGAGGGGGAGGCTGCAGCCCGAGGGCCGCCGTGGGGTCAGGCAGCAGCTGCTGGGAGTGGAGGCTCAGAAGCCCACCGGCCTCCCTGCCCAGCACCCCTCTGTCCACCCACGGCGCCTGACTGACCGTAGCGCCTGTCTTCAGCCAGGACGCAGGGCGCCTTCTCAGAAGGGTGGAGGGAGGATGGCGGTCCTGCCCGCCACCCCCTGCCAGGCAGTTGCATCACCCCTGGGGGCATCGTTGGCCTCTCCACCCACACCTGGGCTGGGCTCTGCTGGCCCCAGCCCCGCCCTAAGCAGGGCACCCTTGAACTCAGTCCCTAAGGGAAGCCCCCACCCCACCCCATTCCCCACCTGAGCAGGAAACTGACTGTTCCCGAACTGCATAGCTCAGCGGCCCGGAGGGTCAACACTGCATTCCTACCCCAGGCTTGGCTGCCCCCATGTGTGCTCTGGATTCTGGGAAAGGCAATTCCTGGGGAAGGAGGCAGGCCCCTTCTCACTGAGAGCAAAAGGAAGAGGAGTACGGCCACATTTATAGGGAGAATCACAGCAGGGATAAATGAGGGGCCAGTGAAGAAAGTCCCCCATTAGTGTCCCTCTGTTCCCCATTCTGGCCCCATCCTGGGGCTTATCCCTGGGGAGCAGGACCTGAGAGTCGGGCTGCCTGGGCTCAAGTCTGGCACTGGCACTTCCATGTTGTGAGCAACCTTAGCTTCCCTGAACCTCTCTTTCCTCATTGGTGAGATGCAGATTGGGATAAGGATTAAGTAAGATAATGCTCATAAAATGTTCAGCGTGGTGCCTGGCATGAGGGCTAAGTAAATGGGAACTGGCATAACTGTTCTAGCCCCAGCTCTGCCGCTCACTGACTGTGTAATCTTCAGCAAGTTTCTTCCCCTCTGGTCCCGAGTCCCATCATGCTCCCTCTAGCCTGTGGGGTACTGCCAAGAAGCCAGCAGAGGGAGTGGGCAGTGACAGGGAGCAGGGAGATCTGGAGACAAACAATGGCCTTTTGGATTTAGGATTTGCTTTCTGTCTTTAAGAATTAGATACCCATTAGAAACTCAGCACTACTAAATTGCTTCTTTAGTGCTTTTATTTATTTAGCTCAGAAGTCTGCAGAAGATGGTCTCTCTGGCAAGATTCATTTCAGATGTGGTGCACTTGTGTAGTAGAGCCTTACCCAGCCTTGGGCAGGACCAGCTGCATAATTTGCAGGACGCAGTGCAATATGAAAATGCAGGGCCTTTTGTTCTTAAATCATTAAAGATTTCAAATCAGTGACAGGAGCGCCTTAAACCAAATGCGGGGCCCTTCTGAGCATGGGGCTCTGTGCTCCTGCACAGGTCTCGTCCCCACAGAGCCAACCCTGCCTTGGAGGCTGGGAGTGTAGGAGGCAGGGCCTGAGAGCATTAACCACTCACCCCTTATTTTTTTCATGCCGTAAGTTTTGTGATGAGTGGGCTGCTGCTGATCGCCTGGAACAAACTGCCTAGAGTTGCTCAGGTGAGGAATGGCTCGCTACCAAACGATGGCACCACTGCAGCCTTCCCCCGGGGACCACTGATTTGAAAGTCACGTTTCAACTCTTGTTTGCTTTCGGTGTTGGCCACCTTAATTGGTGCCAGGGTTTCCCAGATGGCAGTCACTCTAGAAGCACTCTGCTTTGGTGAAAATCCTGGCAGGTCTCAGCCACAGTGGTAAAAGCAGCTTTATTTATATTCGCTTCATAGACGACTCTCTTCAACAAAAGGATCTGTGGCTGGTGTGATATGGTTCAGTTAGGCAATAGCATCACCCAAGAGTCCAGAGCCCGACCCAGGGTTACGGTAGAGACGCTTGAGCTCCGGCTCCTCTTCCAGGAGTTACCAGCTGTGCCACCTTGGTCAAGTCTCTGTTAATCCAAGTCATAGTTTCTTCTTTGTAAAGGACCCATCACAAAGTTGTGAAGATTTGAGCAACTTCCTACAATAGTGCCTGCCAATGGAATGTGCTCCCCTCGTGGAAACTACCACGATACCAACAGCTACTACGAGATTATTGGATAATAGATTATTAAATAGTAGGGCTAATGGCTATTATTAGCCCTATTGTTATAGGCCCTAGTTAACGCGACTGGGCACTAAAAGGGGTGGCCGAGTTTCCTGAAGGTGGCCCAGTCAAAAAGAAAAAGAAACGTGTGGGGTTTGTAGGAAACCTGAGAAATGCAGTCCTGTGCAAAGTTTGGTTAAATGAATGGAGAGAAAGAACTGGAATAGAGCAGATAATTAGAAACCAGTTCAAGGCTGCAGTGAGGGCAAGATCCTTAAGAACAATAGAATTCCCAAAGAAGGAGAGGTCTTGAGTGCTCCAGGGAGCTGAGATATTGAAGGATGCGAGGACTTGGAACAGGGGAGGTCTTCGTTCCATTCGGGGCCCTTGGCAGGGTCCCCCCTTCTCCTCCCCTCCCAAGAGCCCAGGGCGGGGGCTGTGTAAGCTGATAAGGCGGGTGACCCTGCCCTGGTCCCCCAGAGCTTTTGGTTCGCTCTCACTCTCCGTGGAGTTTGTGCTGTTGGCTGTTCTCGTGCCTGTCTCTCCCACCTGGGCTTGCAGCCCACTCTGGATTTATTAGTTTCAATGGGTGGAACTTGCTTTACACCAGGGAAGGATTCCTGGAAACATAGCTTGAGACTGGATTTGGGTAAATGAAACCCAATTTTCACTGCTCTGGAGTTACTCAAGGTTAAAGAAATCTTACATGAACCTGTAAGGAAAGACTCCCCTTTCCTAATTTACATCGATGCAGGTTTGGTTTGATTTGGGTTTTTTTCTGTAGTACTGGGGTATATGTGTGTTTTGAGGGAGTTTCATGAAAGGGATACCTGCAGATAGTTCTTTGATTTCTCATAATCACCTGGATCTGACAGAATCAGATTTGGCATCTCAGTGTCCACAAGTCACTGGATTTGGCTGTGACCTGCAGGGACCTTGTTTTCTCTGAGCCTGGGTTCCTGCTGGTATCGTGAGCACAGAGGACTGAGTCTGTGGGGTCTCCCAGGTGCTCGCTGCTTTCACCACCAGCTTTTTGCTGCTGCCCACCCCCCTCCTGTGTCCCCGAGGCCCAGTTCCTACCCCTCCAAACCTTTTCACAGACAAACTCTGATCAGAAGGCAGACTGGCTTTTTTTTTTTAATGGACTTTGTTTTTTAGAGTAGTTGTAGCTTTACAGAGAAACTGTGGAGGAAAGATAGAGCTCCCATATGCCCCTTTCCACCCCCATGCCTGCCTCCCCCCGCCCCCATTGCCCCAGTTTCCCCAGTTTCCCCTAGTAACCTCTAGCATTAGTGTAATACATTTGTTACAATTGACAAACCAACACTGACACATTGGTAACTAAAGTCTGTAGTTTTTACATTAGGGTAGCTATTTTACCCCCATTTTACAGAAGGAAAAGAGGCCCGAGAGATTGGCTAAATTGTCCAGAGTCAGTGTGAGCTGAGTGACAGAGCAGGCACAAGAACCAAGACTCTTTTTCATTCTCGGTCCAGTTCCCCGACCTCAAGAAGTTAAGCTCCTTGCCCACGGTCACCCAGCTGGCTCTCAGCGAAGCCAGTGGTGCGGATTCCCAGCCCAGAGGGCCTCGCTTTCCATCAGGCCCCATGACCCTGCTCTGCAGGGCCTGGGCTTCTGAGTTGGCGCCACAGGAGGGGGAGCAGGAAGGGTGGGAAGCAGTTGGTTTGTGTCTGTCACAGCTGCTCACTTGGCCACGCCTGCCTCTAGCTCCTTCACCCCCATCCCTCTGTCCCTCCACTTTCCCAGCCCCGAGCCAGCAGCCTTGTCTACCTCCTGGCCAGAGGGACAGGGTTTGTGAGCCAGGGGCTCTCCTCTGTTCATTGAAATGAGGCAGAAGGGGGGTCCTTCCCACCCTGGAAGAGGGCTTGCTAGAGTGGGGTGGAGAGGGGGGACTTGGAAAGGGGTTAATTTGGGGTGGGAGCAGAGGAACCGAATTAATTCTACAGATCTAGGGAACTGGGAAATAAATCATGTTTTAAAAAGATTTTTCTTTTAAAAAGACAGGCTCGTTTCTGACCTGCTTCCCATTTTCCTTTGGAGAGAGGAGGGAAGGCCTGCTGGGGTGGGTGGGTAAAGGGGGTGGGCGTGAGCTCGGGTTGCTGATAGTTGCTGATAGCAGTGGAGGCACAGTTTCCAGGGGCTGAGGAATATTTTCCTGTCCAATCCCCCTTGCCTGTACAAATGCCCAAATTCCAGGGGCCTAGAAGGCTACCAAGGCCTTGAGAAAATCATCCAAGCAGCCAAGACCTTCTGAGCATTTAGTCTAGATGAGCTGAGGGTCCCCACTTCTCTTAGACTTTAGGAGTATGCTTCTCCTTTGAGGACGCCAGCTCACTCTCTCTGCGACACCTTCAACTTCCAACATAGGGGTTGGCAAACTACAACCCCTAGGCCAAGTCCATCCCACCATATAGTTTTGTAAAAAGTTTTGCTGGAACACAGCCAGGCTCATTTGTTAACATATTGTCTACAGCCACTTTTGCACTACAATGGCAGAGCTGAGTAGTTATGTCGGAGACAGTGTGGCCCCAAAGCCTAAAATATTTACTCTCTGGCCCTTTGCATAGAATGTTGCCAATGGGAAGCGGATTTAGCTCAAGTGGTTGAGCACCTGCTTCCCATGTATGAGGTCCTGGGTTCAGTCCCCGGTACCTCCAAAAAAAAAAAAAAAAGTTTGGCAACCCCTGTTTTCTACCAGTACAAGTCTTCCTGGGTTCTCCAGGCCCAGGGAAAATACCTTCCCTTAGTTCCTTGAACAAGGGTGACAGTACCCAGAAGTTTTCCTTATGGAAAAGGGAATGTATTCAAGAGGTGAATAAAGCAGGTGGACATGGAGCTTTAGATGACATCTCGGCTAGGTCAACGCAGGGCTGTGTAGGGCCACATGGGGCTGGGACAGGCCTGGCACTAGGCTTGCTCAGGGGCATGGGATGGCCTTGGTGGGACAGCCCACTTGGCCACATCTCTGGGGTACAGCAGTAGGAAGTTGTCATTACAGCAAGGTGTAGGCACCAGGCAATGGAGACCCACATTCTGAACTCAGACCTACTTGGCTGAACCAGTTTAAGGCCTCAGAGGCCTTAAGTACCTGCACCTCGTCTACCAGGGCTTGAAAGCCGGCCAGCGTCACCCTGCTGCCTGAGGAAGCTTCTGGCTGCTAGGCCTAGTGAGAGCTTCTTGCCTTAGACCTGCCTCTGTCTCTTGGTGAAGTCCCCAGGAGTCCCTTTTCCCCCAATTCTAGCTGACCTCTGTGTCTGGGCGTGACTCTGGGGAAGCATCTCCGAGCACGGGCCAGCATTTTCTTGGTACATCTGATATTGAATGCCATCTGGTTCTTGTTTTCATGGTGTAATTTTCACGGTGCCCTAGGGCTGGTGGTGCCCAGGGAACCAGGCTCACGCTAACCAAGCCCACGGGAGGTAGTGGCTAACCGTTATCAAGCACTGACCGGCTGAGCACTTATGATGTGTTACCTTGTTTAATCTGCAGCAATTTAGAAGGCGAGTGTAGCACTTCAGCTCAGTTTTTACAAGTGAGAGACAGGCTCAGAGAGATTAAGTAACTTACACAAAGAGGCAGAGCCTGGATTTGAGCCCAGGCAGTCTGACTCCAGAGGCCTTGCTAAACCTCTCTGCTGGAGTCCCAGTCTGTTGGTTTACATGAGAACTGAAAGAGCCATGCTTCCCAGTTCCAGCCTGCAACTGGAAGGTAGCTTGCTGAGCAACGGAGGGTACTAGATGCTTTAAATCATGAGCAGCATCAAGCTCCGATCACCTGAGGCCTGTGTCCCCTCAAGAGATAGACAGTGTACTAGCTACCCTCAGGCAAATTGCTCAACCTCTCTGCTTCAGTTTCTTCATCTGCAAAAATGAAAAGAAAACTACCACCTATCCCTGTAGCTTGGTTGTGAGACATAAGTTAACAATGTGCAAAGTGCTCTGGGCAATACCCGGCACACAGTTGGTGCTTTCTAAATGTGCACTGCTGTTTTGGTCATCCTTGCTCTCTGTCACTGGGTCAGGCAGCTCCCCTGGGCAATGCTGCATGGGTAGTGCAAGGATTTGCCCCTTGGACTTGCATCTCAGCATTTCCTTCTAATTATCCCCACTGCAGCCAACACCCTGCTCCTTTGGAGGCGATGAACAGCCCAGCAGAGAAAGCACTAGTCCTGGGACCCCCAGAGCTGGGTCCATTTCTGACTCTGCCACTCTGGGGTCATGGTAACTTGGGCCAGTTACTTCTCCTCTTAGCTCAGATTCCTCATCTGTAAAATGGGACTAAGAATGCGTACCCTCCCATGGTATTGTCGTGGGGAGCAGATGGCCACCTGTCAGTGCTTGTTACATGGTAACCCTTGGAGAATCTAGAAATGTCCATACTTTACCATGGTGGATTAGGCTAAGAGCTTTCTGCCTCATTATAATGTTACTTGATCAAATCTCAAGATCCTATGTCTTAACGGTGCTTTGATTTTGCACCTCCCTCTTGGAAGGAGGACAGAGGTCCAGACTGGACACTGCTGACTGAGCCTGAAATAGAGCCCTCAGCTCTTCTGGTCACTGAAGGACCCTGTCCTTCTGGGCAGGGAAAGGGGAGGAGGCAGGTGGGGGCGGGGGGAAGGGGTGCCTCTGAAATGGGCTTCCTTTCATTCTTCCTGGGCCTTGGGTGGGGCTGTGGTAAGCGCTGGATGGGAGACTGGCCTTGGGTGCGCCGGTCCTGGTAGCTGCGAGGGTCCTTGGAGCCACCGGGCCTGAGGGGCCAGCCACCCGCATGGCCGGAGAGGAACGACCAGGCTGCCTTCTCCAGGGCAGCGATAACCCGCGGGCCCCGTTCCAGAGGGGGGCTGTGTGGGAGCCTCTGCTCCAGCGGATCCCTGCGTTTCGGCAGACACCTCATTATCCCCGCTGCAGCCAGCCGCGGCCCAGCCGCTGTAATCACAGGGTCCACGCCCAGCAGCCAGCGGGGCCAGGAAATCACTCCCCTCCCTCCCCTCCCCCGCCTTCCGCCGCCAGCCGGGCCCGAACGCGGCGCCCGCAGCCACTCGCCGGGTGGACCTCCTGCCTGCCTAACGGTTCTTTCTCCTCCTCTGCTTCTCCTCTCCTGCTGCTGCTTTCTCTCGGGGGACTTGGAAGTGTGGCTCTCCAGCTGGGCTGAGTCTCCCAAGAAGGACGTGACAGGTACTGGCCCGAATGCATGTGAGCGCATGCGTGTGAGCATGTGTGTCCCAGGCCTGCGTGAGCAGGGGCCGGTGCCCGCAGGCCACTTTGTGCAGGCTCCTGTGGGATGTGTGGCCGCCTCTCTTGCCCTCCCGCTCACTGGACCCTCTGCCTTCCTGGCCGACCCTTCGCAGGGTCTTGAATCCAGCCTTGGAGCCCTTCGTGGGGGTGGCGACTGCGGAGGACAGCGTGGGTTTGAATCCCAGCTCTGCCCCGTCCTGCCTGTGCTTACAGGACCTCCCTCAGCCCTCAGTGTCCTCCTCTGTAGAATGTGGATGTCATCCCCCCTCGCCTGGAGGTTGTGAAGGAGCCTGGCACACAAAAAGTGCCCAGCCGATGGCGGCTACCCTCATCTACAGCGTTTCCACCCCTTCCTGCTCTCCCCTCAGTGCAGCTGGCCAAGCCAAGCACATTATCTCAGTGGGCCATTCCCACCAGATGGGCCAGCCAAAGATTGTTAACCTTGTTTTCGGGTGGTGAAACTGAGGCAGAGAGATTAAGGCCCTGGTGCCTAAGCCAATGCTCTTTCTGGTTCCACGATCCTCACTGGGAAGCTGGAGGTTTGGGGCAGGGGGCTGGGAAGCCTGTGGCTGTGACCCAGAGTTTGGAGCTGCCTCCAGGCTCAGGGGACTTGCGGGGCTTTGGCCCAGCCTGCTGGCTGAGGCTGGTCCTCAAGGGCTTGGGCCGGGGGTCAGAGGCTTGCCTTTAGACCTTGGTCTTACTGAACAATGGCCAAAAAGCCCAGACAGCTGGGCTCCGAGCTGCTGGAGGGAGATGGTGGCAGGGGGGAGGCATGGGAATTGTAGGTTTCTAGAAGGATCTTCCACAGCACCCCTCCATTTCTGAGTATTACCTCCCCCCGCCAATCCCAGCAAGAGATCTGAGAGCAAGGTTCAGGCTGGGGAAGGGGGGGGGAGGGTCAGGGGTTGGAGGGGGTTGGCCAGCCCCTGGTGGTCAAAGCCCATGGCCTGGCCCCTCCCCACCACAGCTGTGGGCAGGGAATGGGAGGCGGACATCCCAGGAGGGGGAGCCTGGGGAGAAGGCAGGCGGGTGGGAGGGCCCCTTCCCTTCCCTTGCCAGGCCCTGAGCTCCTTGCAGTTGTCCTTCTGGTGTTCCCTGTGCCGAGGGCCTGGGCCTGAGCTAATCACTGGGCTCCTGTCCCTTTTTCCCCTTCTCCATGAGCCAGCAAACCAGAGCCCACTTGGCCCACAACAATACATTTTATTCACCAAACGTATAGCTGGGCTGCCTGGGGGCCTATGGAGAGGCCAGCAGACCCAGCCCGGCCTGGGAGGAACCAGTTATAAGGGGACCTTGGTGGGGAGCCCAGGGTTTGGGGGGTCAGGGAGAGCATGGGGAGCCTGAGGCAGAGGCCACCTCAGGGCCTGGCTGCTCAGGGTAAACCCAGTTGTTTGGAGTGAGAGGCTGGGGGCGGCAGTGTGAGCCGGAGGGAAAACCCAGCCAGTCTGGGCTTCTGGGGCCGAGTGTCAGGCACATTGCCAGGTCTTTCTGGGCCTTGGTTTCCCCATCTGGAATGTTGGAGGATTCTATAGGACAGGAAACTAAGAGGTGTGGGGCTGATGCCAGAGACCCTTGTAGATAAGGGTCCTTGGGCTGCTCAGTCTGGCATCAACCCCACAGTGGGTCAGGGAGACTCTGAACTTGCTCCCTCCAGCTGCCGAGTGCCTACTGCCTGCTTGGAGCTGGAGTCTAGAGAGGCTTGTGGCAGCAACACAGCTGCAGGCCTCCCTTCCCCACTCTTTCCCTGGTGCCAGTGCCTGTGCCCCTTGCTCTGAGCTGCCTGCTGGTTCTGAGACTGTGGAGGAACGTAAAGCCCTCCAACTCCTTCTAGAATCCCCCATTTCCTCTGTTTGTTTTATAAACTTCTTTCTACAATTTACTTAGGGCACTAGTCTCCGGAGCCTCATTCCATGCTCAGAACAGCCCCATGAGGTAGGAACTATTATCGTTCCTGACTATAGGTGAGGAAGCCAAAGCTCAAGAGGTTGTGTTCTCCCTGGGGTTGCACAGCTAGTAAGTGGCAAAGCAGGACTCGAACTCAGACCCCGAGACTCTACATTCTGTGACTTCTTCCTCCTTGCACTCTATGCAACAGCTGTGTCCAGTGGCATGTCCTGCAGCTCCAAGCCCTAAGTGCCTCCCTCTTGGGGTAGGTTCTTATCTGGAGCACATGGCCTGGTCAGGGAGCAGTGCCCAACAAAAAGCCCAGGAGTGATCAGGGAGACTGAGACGGCTGGGTGGCATTGGGATTGGTAGAGAGAAGAAGGGAAGGCGTTCCAGGACTGGGGTACAGTCGAAGCAAAGACTCAGAAGTGAGAACCTGCATAGGACAGTGTGGCCGGCAGAAGGTAGGTATCCAATAAATGTGTGTTGAATCACGCCTATTGCCTGGAGCAGGGGGGTGGTGTGTCAGGGAATTTGGGGAACTTAGATTGGGCTTGTATTTGGCCTTTATTCTGTAGGCAATGGGGAGCCATTGAAGATGTTAGAGCAAGGGAATGACTTGGCATAAAGCTAAATCTAGAAGTTTAAATTGGCAGCCAGTATCAGGCAAGAGTTAAGAGGCATCCAGATGGTAATTGGAGGAATGCAGGCATGAGGTGACAGTGGGGCAGGGTTCTGGGGGACTCCCAGGGCCCCAGCAGGTCCAGTCAGGGGCTCTGTAATAAGGCACAAGGATCCATCCATGGACAATACTCAAAACTCTTCGGAAGTCCCCTCTCCAACATGAGAGGGGCTCTCCTCTCTAGAAGAGAGGGATGCTCCTCCTCACTCCTGCTAAACCCTTCTCATCTGGAGACAGGAGGCCCCCTCCCCTGCCCCCTCCCCTGTCCCCTCCCCTGTCCCCTCCCCCGCCCTCAGGCTGACTCCACCAGCCCCCAATTTTCCGGGCCTTGTCTGGGAGGGAATCCAGAGCAGCCTCAGGGATGACATCACCGCCTGCGCCTGCGGAGTGCTTTCTCATCTGGATACCTGCTCCCCACTCAGCCTGCCTGAGCAGGCAACACCCTACCAGGCAGATGCTGGAGAGAGCAAGAGAGCAAGTGGGGAGGCTGTGTGTGCTGGGGGAGGGGGGAACACAGATCCCAGGAGGACAGAGTATCTGTGTCCATGTACCTGTCCCACGGCCTTTGGAGTGGCCTCCAAGTGCCGCAGCCTGTCTGTGCTCTGTGACACCTGGAGAACATTTCTTAACTTCTCTACCTGTGTCCTGGCATGTCCGCTCAAAAAGCTTAGGTCAATATTCCAAGAAGGCTAGGCAGTGTGTGTGTGTGTGTGTGTGTGTGTGTATTTTCCCCCACTTTGAAATTTTGCCCCAGCTTTTCTTGGCTTGGATTAAAATGAGCTGATGTCCCACCACCTCCTGCTTGTCCTCACTAGCACTTTTTGGCCACAAACCCATAGCTCCTTGCTCCATGCCTTTGTTTCCCCATCTCCTCCTTTCTCCAATCCCGTCCTCTTTGCTTTCTCCCTTCCAGAATTCAGAATGTGGTTTACCCATATTCCAGAAGTAAGGCCTTGCCTGGTCTGTCCATGTCAGTTAAAAACAAACTACTAAATCACTCTGTTCATCTGTCTGCCTGATCATTTTTTCATTCATTCATTCCACAAACACATGGATTGCCACCTAATGGGAACTGTGCTCTACCCACTGGCTGTAGTAACAGTCAACAAGGAGCCTACACTCAAGTCTGGAGATACAGTGGGGCCTGGGTCTCCCCTGGAGACCAGGCGTTAGCGACCTTCTGCAGATCATGTGCAGTGCCAAGGTGAAGAGCACAGCGATGGTGTCCCATGGGCTTGGGATCAAATCCAGTCCTCCTACATCCCATCCCAGCTATATGGTTTTGGAAAATTGCTTAACCTGATAAGCCTCAGTTTTCCCAGATGTAAAATGGCTCTATAACAGGACCTACTGCACAGGCTTGCTGTGCAGATTAAATGAGACAGTGAGAGAGTGCAGCCGAGCACATGCGTCATGGCTGTTCTAATGAAGGCTTGCTGTTCTTTTCGGTAGACTCTGGGCTCTCAGGCTTCAGAAGTGTCCCAGCTCCTGGGAACTCCTCTTTTCTGTGTGTATCTTGAGTTTTCCTTTCCCACTTTCCTCATCCATTGCCCCCAAACTGGAAAGGGAATGCCCATACTCCACAGGGCAGGGGCTGGCCCTGGGTGCACTTTAGAAGTGGTCTTGGGCAACAGACACCCCCAAGCCCCTCGCCACCTGGTCCAGGTCCCCGGGGCACAGTGGGAGGTAGTCGCCGCCATTGCCGTGTCCAGCGCTGCCTCTGTCTCGCTGCCGGGGGCCTGGCACAGAAGCTGGCTGCATCCCAGCCCTGCTGACCAGCTGTTGGTTGCATTTCTGCCTGAAACACAATCCTGGCATTGGAGAACCATGTGGCAGGCCTCACCTGTGACAGACTCCCTTCTGGGTCTCCGGCAGGGCTGAGCTGGGGCTGCAGGGCCCATGCCTCATGGAAGAAAACTGCCAGGGGCAGTGGACTTCTTACCCCTCCAACTCAGGATTTTTCAGGGTTCAGCTTCCACCACCCTAGGTTGGAAGGAGCCTAAGCATTGCTTCTCACCCTTGGCTGCACAGGGGGTGGGGGTGGAGAAAGGAGGAGGGTCTAAAAAGTATCCATGCCTGGGCCCCACTCCAGACCAATTAAATCTGGATCTCTGGGGGTAGAGCCCAGTCGTAGGTATTTTTAAAAGCTGCCCAGGTGATTCTGTGCCACCAAGTTAAGGATTGTTGTGCTAGAAGAATGAGATGCGTGAAAACAGAAATAAGAAGCAAATGATCTGTAATGGAAAGGGAGATAGGCTTGAGCCTAAAACATTTAGTGAATTTGGTTCTCTCCATACCAGCCGTGTGAGCTGGGGCAAGTATCTTGCCCTCTCTGGGCCTCTGATTTGTCCTTTGTGAGGATGAAATGGAACAGTGTATGTGCCTGGCACATAACATTTGCCAAATTAGACTCAGGTATGTAGGGAGTGTGGCTGCAGGCTGAGGCATCAGGGGACCTTACTAGGCCTGGATACCATCTCTCAGCTGGTTTTTGTTTATTTGTTTTTAGGAGGTACTGGGGATTAAACCCGGGACCTTGTACATGTAAAGCAGACACTCAACCACTGAGCTACACCCTCTCCCTCAGCTGTTTTTAGAGCCAGGGTGGGTAATGTGAAGCCCCCAGCCTTCCAGAAGGTTGGCAGTTGCATAGTTTTAAAAGTGCACTAGGCATTCCCTTTGAGCTTGGGGTAGTCTGGGAAGGCTTCCTGTAGGTGACTGGTCTCTGATTTGTAGCTCCGTCTAGCTCCTAGCAGTACATGTATTTTCTTATGTGTTTTATCTCCACCCCACCCCCAACCTAAAGATGGCAATGATAATAGAGCACAGAGAGGTTTAGGCAGCGTGTCCTGTGCCACACAGTAAGCTGAGATTGGCACCCAGGTCTCTCCACCTTCTAGCCAGAACTTGCTCAGTGAATGTGGTACTGGTTGACTGGTTGAGGACAGAGAAGGAGCTTGCTTCTGCAATGCTTGGCCCTGCCTGCTCTCTGCCTGCTGTGCCCCAGCCTTTGACCCCTCAAGCTCTACAACCTCTGAGAGAGGGTGGCTGGAGGCCGCGGGGAGCCTGAGCACAAGCCGCAGCTTGGAAGGCAGAGGGAGACTGAGTCTCAACCGTGTGGCCAAAGGGCAGCAGCCAGGAGAGACTGAAACCCCCCTGGAAATGGGGCTGGGCTAGCTGGGCCCTTGGGCTCCCCGGCAGTGCCTTGGTGAGCCAGAGGGATAAGAATGAAGCTGAACTTGAGGAAAAGTTGGCGGGGGACGGGCTGGGCTCACCAGCCGCTGGCGCTGGGACTTTCTTCTTGGGTTTCAAGTAAACAGTCTCAGCCCTCCTCCACCCTCCCCTGCCTCCACCCCCAGCTCCTCATTCGACGGGTCTCATGTGTTTCTATTTAAGGGTTGCAAGTAAACCCCAGTGATTGGCGGCCTCAAACCCTCTTGACTCCTCGCCTGGGCCCGGGCCGTGGAGACGCTCTCTCCCGCTCTCTCCCTACAGAGGGGAGGGCTGCTGATTTTTTCCCTCTGAGTTTACAGGGGTTGGGGGCACAGGCAGGAGCCCCCCTCCTTGCCTTTTCTTTCTCTCTCCTCTGCTCTGGCCTCAGCCCTCATGGGCCGCCCACCCGCTCGTGGCCCTCCCCTCATACCCCGGCTGGCCGAGGAGTCTGGAGAGACCACGGCCGCCCCGGGCCTCTCCTCAGACTCACTCAGGCCGGGCTGTGACTAACAGCAGAGGCTTTCTCCTCTAAGCTCCTTTGGCCTCGCCTCTGTCTCTGTCTCCATCTCTGCCTCTCTCCTCCCCCTCTCCTCCCCCTGCCCCCCTCCCGGCTCCCTCACTCCCCATGTCCCCCAGTCCCTGCGGCGCAGCGGGCCGGTGTGGGGCCTTGCTATATGGCCTGTCCTTGGGGCCCGGCGAACTGCGAGCCCCTGCTGTGGGCTGCCCCACGGAGCGGCACTGGCAACGGAGCAGCCTCCCCCGAGGCTGATGGACAGGGGGCGCCCCGGCCGCGGGGCCATGGCTGGCCGCTGGCTCACCGCGTGCTTTCTGCCCTCGCCAGGTGCCGACACCAACACCGAGCCCATGATCCTGGAACAGTACGTGGTGGTGTCCAACTATAAGAAGCAGGAGAACTCTGAGCTGAGCCTCCAGGCCGGGGAGGTGGTGGATGTCATCGAGAAGAACGAGAGTGGTGAGTGCCCGGCCGGCTGGCCATCCACTCAGGGTTCCGGCCTGGCTCCTCGGACGGGCTGGGTTTTGTTCCCTTCCTCCTCCCCCTACTCCTGCAGCTATACGTTATTTCCATCTGGCAGGGAGAGGGCTGTGGAGGCTGAAGTTTCCCCCTGTTGGTTTGGGCTGCAGGCCAGCAGTTTGCCTGGTGGTGGAAGAATGTCTCCCAGCTCAGGGGTAACTAACCGGCTCGTGCTAATGCAAGGCCAGAGTGGCAACTGCGGGCATAAGCTCCCAGGTCCTGCTCAGAGTCCGTGTGTCCTCCGAGGCCCATTGGGAAGGTAGCCTCCAGCTCAGGGTGCCCTACAGCAGCTTCGCGCCGCTGGGGCCATGTTCTCCCAGGCAGGAGAACCCGACCAGCTGGAGGGGAAGGTAGGTGGGCCCTGTCATCACTGCTGGGGTCCAGGGTCCTCGACCCGGCCGGCTTGTCTTGAGGAAGGGCCAAGCTGGGGGGAGATGCCCAGTGTCTGGGTGGTGAGCTGACTGCGCACTGCTGAGGACCTGGGGAAAGGGCCCAGTCAGGGGGATGACTCCAGGTTCTGGAACCAGGGAGGCCTGGGCCAATGTGCCTCGGTGCGGTGGCAGCAGGAGTCACCGCAGGTAGAGAGAGGAGGGCTGGAGTCCTTGCGTCCAGAAGTGCAGGCCCGTATGGATTTCTGTGGTGTTTTGTTCTGATTTCGATTCACTGTGGGGAAAAGCCCCTGAGCTCAGGACCCTCTCTGGGCTGTGTTTGGAGGGTCCTCCCAGAGGAGAGGGGCCCATTCCCTCCCTGTCCCACTCTGTTCCCTTCTTACATTTTGAGTCCTGAAAGGGTGGCAGACCGAAGGACTTCTGTGCCCATTTTATAAATAAAGTAACTGAGGCACAGAGACATTTAGGGAAACTATTCACCTGAGGTCAGAAGGAGCACTGGGACATTCCTGGCACCCCTGATTCCTAGGCCTGTGGGTGGCCAGTAGCTATAGAGGTGCTGAGGAAATCCCCGAGGGGAGGTGGGCTCAGGCTCCTGCTGCAGGATATTCAAAGTGGGATACAAGCATAGTATACAAGCATAGGCCTGACTTGTGGCCCCCTGGTCTGGGGTCTTCACAGCCTGCTCCCGCTCAGAGTGGCCAGGCTCTGCCCTTGTTCCAGGTTGGCAGCGGCAATCCCCACCTGGCAGAGCCGTGTCCCTGGCATGAGGCCTCGGCCGTTCCTCTCAGGTGCCCACTCTGGTCTCCTTCCCGCACAGCTTTGCCCTCAGCCTTTGTCACAGTACCAGCCCCTCCCCTCAGATCTGGCTCTAGAAACCCTAAACAACTTCAAGACCCAAAGGATGGACTTGCTAATAGTGGAGTTTGAGACACTAGGCGAGGGAGATTTTTGTTTGTTTTGGAGCTTGTACCAAAGAAAGACAGTGGCCCACTTCTCCATATAAGGTCAGGGCTGCTCAGAAGTAGAGTTCTGGCTTAGAGACCCTCCTGCTACCTCACCTGCCCTGCCTCACTACCACAGTTCTGCAACCCTGGAGCAGGAGGAGGTGATGAGCCCCTGGGACTTTGGGTGTCAGCCGCTAAAGAGGAGACACCATGAGAGGAAGTGGGTCCCGCTGTAAGACTCCATGATTCCCAGGGGCATGTGTGTCCTCTGCCCTGCCACCACAATCTAGGACCCTGGAACACTTGGAATCCTACTGAGGGGGTGGGGGGGCTTGAAAATGTGGGAGTTCTGTGTTAGGCGTGGAAAAGGTGTGGCGACACCTCCTCTCCTGAGAGTCCCAGTAGCTGTTTGAAGTGGCTCAGGCAGCCTGACTATCTGTGGCCAGAGCCGCCCACCTGAGCACAGACCCTGGGAGGGAGCTACTGCCCCTGGATGCAGGGAGCTACTGCCCCTGGATGCAGGATTCTGCCCACCAGCAACTGGCTGGGTGGCCCCAAGACCCTTCACCTCTCTGGGCCTCAGTCAGCTCCTCTGTGAAATGGTGCTTGTAAGCAAGGCCTGGAGCAGACCACCTCCCTGAGCCTGCTTCGATGTCTGACCTCCGTGGCCAGGTGACTCAATAGGGCTCTGGGTATGGGGTAGAGAGAGCCTTCTACTTCTCTGGGAGTTTGTATCTTTACCCTTGGTGGGGACAGAAGCTCAGCAGCAGCGGGTGTTTGCACAGGAACCGTGGCGTGCTGGACCCGCCCAGGCAAGCCCACCCTATCTGTTGCCATCAGAAACCAGGAGGCCTGGGGTTCAACCGGCTTAACCAGAGAAATGAAGGGGGCCAAACGGCATTCTTGGGAGGCTGGTTTCCCAACTCAGGGAAGCTGGAGGGCTCCTGGGGGAGGGGCTGAGTTGTGTCCCCTGCAAGCTGGCTTTGGAAGGAGTGGTGAGTGAGGGTTTTGAACTCCCGCAACAAAGATCCCATTGTGATGTCTTTGACCTTGAGACATGGTGGGCGTGTTGAGGCATTTCCACTCCACTGTTGGAGCAGCAGTAGCTCTAGTCAGCACCAGCCCTGCCTCGCGGAGGCCTCGCCTTGCCTTCTGAGTGCCAGCACTGCCTGTGCCCATCACTTGGCTGGGAGGCCCTTAGGTAGAGTGTCCAGAGAGGGATCCAGCCACGCTTGGCTCCCTGCTCCTCAGGGCTCTCCTGCTGGGCCCACCGCCACCAGGCGATGTGGAGCTGTGGGCATGCCAGCAGTCTCTGCTCTCGTTGGTCTAGATAAGGATTGTGTCTGGAAGGCGATTCAGGGTCAGTATAAACAGTACTGTAGGCCCTGCTGCACACCAGGTGCTGGGTCACACACTTTACATGCATTATTTTACTGGAATCATGGAACCACAGTAGAAGGCACTTTGACCATTCTGTGGCGGGAGTAATGCCTAAGAGATTAAGCAATTTCTTTAGAGTGAAACAGCTGGGATGGTGTCCCTCTATAGAGGGGTGGGGGAAGGGTGAGAATGCTGATCCCGGATCCCAGATCCCGGTTGGGAAGTGGGTGGAGGCCCAAGCTGGTGATGCTGCAGGGTCAGGAGAGGCACAGGCTGGCTCACATGACCACATAGGTCCTTGGAGAGCTTGTTGCGGAAGGATGTCTCTGTATCCCCACTGCCAGCATGGTGCTCAGAGATAGTAGGATTGTACGCTGCTCACTGATCCTTTGAACCTGGAAGGAAGCAACATCTGAGAGGATCTGAGGAGGGCAGTGTGTACTCAGCACTATTGCAGGGAGTGTAGGTAGAAGTCAAAGCCACACAGAACAGGGCCAGAGTGGTTTCAGGGAAAGCATTTCTGATCAAGCAGAGGTCTGGGGCTCAGCCAGAAAAGGACTTTTTTCCCTTTGATCAACAAGGACGAATATAGCAGAAAAATTCAAGAGCTTTGGTAGCTTTGCCAACCAGCGGCTGTGCCATGGCGTACAACAGCTGTCACTGCCTCATCCTGGGAAACCCCTCCACCCTTGAAGAAGCAGCAGCATCTGAGATGCCTCCTCCATGGGACGTCTTGTGCCTCAAGACCGTGTTGTCTTCAGCCCCCAGCAAGCATAGTTTGGTCTCACTTCCAGCAAAGTGAGGATACCAGGGACCTAGCCACTGTGATTTCTACATTGAGCAAAGCTGCCTCCAACTTTCCAGGCTTGTTTCCTTCTTTCCGGGACTAGAGGCCAAGAAAGGAAGTAGGGAGATGAGTCAACAGATGCTCATTCTTTTCCTGCCTCAGCTTTCCTTCTCTAAGTCTCTGCTGCTTCCTGGCACAGAAGTGATACATTGGGAGCTATTAAACTTCCATGGAGGCACATAGCTGTAGGATCTAAGATTAAAGAATTGTGCTGGCAAGGAATCCTGAGCTCCTCTGGTCTAACCACTTACTTTACAGGTGAGAAAACTGAGCCTTAGGGAGTTTGAGAAATTTTACCATCCTCCAAAGCCAATGCTTTAGTCCCTTTTGAGTTGTAAGCAGGGAACAGACTGGCTCAAGAGGAATTATTGAAAGGATGAAGGGAAACCTTACCAAATCCAAGGTAGAAAGTACAGCCCGGCATCGTGGGGCTAGGACTGGCCAGAAAGCTGGCACAAGCCACAGCAGCTATTCTTGTCTCTGTCTCTCTCGGGGACCATGTGGATTTAAAGCACAGCCATGCTCTTCCATAACTTCAGACCAGCCTGCCTTCTCCAGGTTTCTCCAGTGACATGATCACGGTGGCTTATTCATGTCACGTTGGTTTGTGAAGACCAGACTCTGCCTGATTTTTCAGCTGAGGTAGCCACCACCTACTAACTTTAGTAGAACTCGGGTTCTCAGAGTTCAAAATGTGAGGTATGAATATGATTGGTTCTTGGCCAGCTAACGGATTGGCAGACCTTAGATCGGGGGCCCAGCCCTGGTCCAATCAACTGTGGCAGGGTGGTGGTGGTAGTCTGGTCCACAGGGTATAAATAAGGCTACCTAGCCTCATCTGCAGCAGCAGCTGTTGGAGGGAAGGTTTCAAAGACGGGGAGTTCATGGGGGGGACTACCCAAAAACATGTTGGCTACAACCATTTTACTTGTTAATCAGCTGTGCATGTAGTAAAGCAAAGAATATGGAACCCGAATAGTAGATAACACTACACTAACTGTGCTGTGTAAGAAGGAATCAATTTGTTTCCTTATGGGTAAAACATAACTACCACATGGGCTTTTTATAAGGGAGAAAGGCCCTATGCATGCTATTCATTCATTTACTCATTTATTTAGTAGTTCTTGAAGGCCTCCTTTGTTTTGTTTTGTTTTGTGTGTAAAATGATATATAAATACATATGCATATATGTGCACTTGTTTACATAAATGTTATTTGTTATATATATATATATATATATACATTTTTTAAAGGTGCCTAGATTACCCAAATATTACTCAGAAACTACAGGGATTCCCATGCTCCCCACCACCCACACCCCCAACAACACCCCACACAACCATTCCCCATCCGTGTGGTACAACACCCGCAATGGTTATACACATCCTGGGGCCTTGCCACTGAGCATAGACCACAGTTCACATCACAGACCACACTCTCTCCCACCCAGTTCTGCATGGTATATTCTGATGGAAAATGGCCTACATTCGTCGCTGTGAAGGCCTCCTTTGTCCCAGGCACCATGCTGACTGAAGGTATGCCCATAAGGTTCCTGCCTTCATGGAGCTTGGAATCTAGTTGATGTGGGCATTCTGGCAAAATACCAATTTCTCCATTGTCTTAAGTGGACTTTTCCTGGAAACCTTCTATGTCTCTTGCTCAGATTCTGTGCTTACTAAGGAGCCATCTGATTGCTAATTTAGAGTTCCAGGCAACCCTGCTCTTGGAAAAGAAGTGTCCCAATAACAATAGGAGTCAGCAGCTTCTGGAAAAACAGATTTGTTGCAATCCGCATTGCTGCAACAACCTTTTCAGTGTTTGGTTCCAATGAGCCAGCCCTATTACCCCTAGGGGTGGTAACTGGCCTTTGAGGTTCCGCCCCAGCCTTCAGAAAGCCTTGCTCACTGGCAGCTCTCCTCTTCCTAAGTGCAGCATGTGCATGTGTGTTCCTGCTATATCTTCCTAACCAGCAATTCCAAAGTCCATTTCTGGTCCAAGTCTGTCCCTGGCATGCAACTGTTATCCCCTTTACAGGGCTGGCTGCAGGGGAAGGGGCCAGTCCAGGAGTAGAGGGTCCAAGCCCAGCCTTGGGCCTCTCAAGCCCAGCTTTAGTCACAGGCATTGTTTTGAGAATGATTGCAGGATAGCCCAGAAATCAAGAACAGGGGCTCTGAGTTAGGAGCCCTGGTTTTAATCTTGACCTTGGGAAAGTTACTTGAGTCCTTCTCAGTTTCCTTACCTGTAAGATAGCTGTAGGGTTGATCTGCGCTGATGTGGAAGAAACTCTGAGCCTTACACAGGGCCTGGCACACAGCAAGTGCTCCATCCAGGATAGCCATTAGTAAGACCACTGGCCTGGGGCAGCTTTGCTGCATGTCAGTCTTGGGGCCTGTGACAGACCCCGTGGCCTCAGTTTCCCCACCTGGCCAAAGAATGGATTGCACTTGGTGGTGTCTGAGAGCCCTGTCAGCCCTGAGGTTCCATGAGAAGGGTACAGCAGCAGGGAGTTGACTGCAAGGCAGTGAGGCTGAGACAATCCATCCCAGGGGCCAAGGATTCCCCCCGGAGCCCTTGCTTGAGTACTGTCCTTGTCCCAGCCTGTGACAGGAAGAAGGCATGGAGGCAGAAGTTTGGGTCCCATTGGTGACCCATAAGCAGTAGCCTCATGGGCTTAGGGCTTCATGCAAGGCTGGGGAGAGAAGAGGCCCACCCCTACCCCCCAGACACACCCCCGTGCAGGCTGTCACTCAGTGGCTCTGTTGCATGGCCTGGAGCTCGTGTGCTGGAGAGCGATGACTAGCATAGCTGGGGAAGGCTGCCTGGCAAGTAGGAGGCATTGAGCCGGGCCTTGGAGAATGAGAGGCCGTAGACGGGCAGAAGGGGAGAGAATTCCATTTCCGTGTGAGCAGAGTCCCCTGCGGTAGGGCTGGGCCTGTTGGGGCTAAGACAGCAGGGCTGGCGTTGCCTGGAGCAGAAGGTGCATGTGACAGAGGAAAGTGGGAGGCGGGCAGTAGTGAGTACGCTAGCCAGGGGGGGAAGGGTAGGGTCACAGAAATGTGGGTGAGCCAGAGGGTGGCCTGGGGACCCTGGAAGTTGAAGCAGGTACCTAGCTGCGGGGAGAAGGCTGCAAGGGAAGGCATGTCCGGGGACAGGGAGCTGTGGAAATAGCTCTCTCCTCCACCTAGAGCTGCAATGGCTATTTGCCAGGGTGGCGTCCAAGTGCTTGTCGCCGCTGAGTGCTGCCAGCCACCTGCCTGGAGCCTGCTACCGGGCAGCTGGGTGGGGTGGTGGGCACTGGGGCACCCCCTCTGCCTCGTGTCCACCCTGCTCAGGTGGGGTAGGCTGGACGGCCAGCGACTCTGACCTGACATCGACTCTGTGGACCTGTTGTGTCCCAGACTCCTGAGGCCATTGTCCTTGAAGTCATTTCTGAGCAGATGACAGTCTGTGGTGGCCTTGGGTGTGGCCCGTGTGACCTTGGAAACGTACCTGAAGTACTGGAGTGAGGCCAGCCGCTCAGCCCGGCCTCGGCCCCGCTGTTCACGAGAGCCGGGGACCTGGTAAGTGCCACACTGCCCAGACCCCCAGCCAAGCCCACCTTCAGACATCAGTCATTTGTCACCAAGTCCATATTTATTGGCTACAGAGATGACTGGCGCAGGCAAATGGGGAGACACGTTCTACACGAGCATACCAAGAAAATAATTATGATTTTGATAATTTGATAACCACAAAGCAGGAAATAAGCAGGTCGCCGTGCTCGAGAGTAAGGGAAGTGTGTAATCGAGTGTGATCAGGGAAGGCTGTGAAAGCCGAGAACACACACAGCTTGGGGAGCAGAGGACGATCCAGGGCACGCTGGGTTTTGGAAGAGTGCTGAGCAAGGGCAGAGAGGTAGAGCCACATGGTACCAGCTACAGGGCGTTATTTTAGGTGTAACTTTTACTGTCCACCCAATTGGAGCCCTGCCATGGAGCCAGCAAAAGGTGACCCGACCGGCCCAACCCAGACGTACCTTGAACAGGTGCCCAGCCTGTGGGCAGCCCCGGAGAACCCCTCCTCCCCACCCCGCACACACTGCCTTTGTCCTCAGTGGAAGTGACAGGTCTCACCCCTTCCTGCAGCTGAAATGCAGAGAAAAGACCCACCCCCACCCCTCCCCTCTGCCCCGCAGCATTTCCTCCACTCTTATATAACAGACTGTAAAACAAACTCTTTCTGGGGAGTACAATTTGTCAGGACCTGAGGGAATTTGGGTTGAGAAATTAGCCCTTCCTTTTTCTTTCCCCGATCACCCTGAGGCCATGTGAAATTCCACACTTCAGCAGTTGGGTGTTCAGTAAGCACTCTGGTGGTAGTGGGGGGCCACCCAGCTAACTGCCCTCCTCCTGTCAGCATCTTTTCCATCACCTCATCCTCTGCGTTCCCAGTACTGACCTAGAATCCCTGGCCTCGGGGTCGGGGGTATGGCTGGGGTGGCCCAATTAATCCAGACGCCTTGCCGAGTGTGGCAGGAGCCAGGGTTCAGTGAGGCTCCCCCTCCTGGGGACTGAGCTGTTGAATCCCAGGAAATGGAGGGAAACATCTGGCTCAGAGAACCCCCAAAATAATCTCTCTACCTGTGAGATACGCTGGATGAAGTTGTTGTTTCTGTCCGCTGAGTCATCTCGACCCCAGCTCTCCATTCCTTCTCTAGTTGGGCATCTCTTGGCTCGTGCTGGGGGCATTTGCCTTCCCTAAACCCTCACTGGGCTGGATTGTGGGGAAGTGGAGCGTCATGAGGTGAGAAAGAGCCAAGCTCAGATGAAGAGCCTGCGAGGACCGGCCACAGAGCAGCAGAACCACGACTGGGTTTCTGAGACAGCTGGGCCATAGCAAATCCCTCTCTCCTCTTCTGACCCGGCCGGCCAGCACGGCCACAGGCAGCCCCTGGATCACTGTGTCCTCAACCTCGTGTTTCAAAGGAAGTTCTCTGTGCATTGGCCAGAAGCCTGTGTCTGTTCTCTTAGACTCTTGCTAGGCCGGTCACCAGAGATGTCAAGGCCACCTGGGGAAATGCCAGCTAGAACGAGTTTGAATTGTTTTCAAGGTGAGCTCTTTCTGAATCACATCTTATGCTTTACAAGGTATAAAACCATGCAGTTGATAAAACATCCCAGTAAGAGAAGCTGGGCAGATGTCGGCATTTTGTCTTTGCAAGGAGGAAATTGAAGCCCAGAGAAGTTAAGCGCCTCTGGCTGGAAATCTGGATGCTCACATTTCTCTTCCTTGTGGATTATACTTCTTTGGAAGGCCAGGCCCCAAAGTGTTCTCCTCTGTGAGTTCCCAGGCCACAGAGTGGGGAACACAAGGGGCAAGTCCTCCTGGGTAGGAGAGAGGCCACAGGGCAAGTAAGCGAGAATATGAAAGGGGCAGGAAGCGTGGTCACTTTGTTTCTGGCAAAGTTGCACGTGTTCCCCCCTTTGGCTCAGGACTAGACTGGGTGCATGGGTCAGGGGTACTTGTGGCCTCCCCAGAGAGCTGCTCACCAGGATGCTGGCAGGCAGGGCTGAGGGTGTGCAGGCAGAGCCTGGCCTGTGCCTGGGAGGTGCTGGTGGTGGCTCCAGGCAACTGTGCCTTCACCTTGGTCCAAATAAAATTGACCTGTCCTGGCCCCCTCCTTCTAACCCCATACCACCCAATAACCGCCAGCTTTTCTCTTTCCCCAACTCCTACCCAGCCATCTCAGCCTGAGTGAGTGAAATCCTATACACAGGTACTGCTTCCAGAGCAGGCAGTTTGGTCAGTCACTCAACAAACACGAGCACCTACTGTGTGCCCTGCAGTGGGTGCAGCAGTTGACAAGAAGCAACATTCCTGTCTTTCCATCGCTGAAGGTGATGAATTGTAGGGCACTGTCTTTTACCTGCAGGGGAAAAGTCCCGATGTAGTGAGTCTGGTTTTATTGGCTGTGTGACGACAGTGTGTGAGGCAGAAAGCAGGGTGCTGCTTGCAATGGACAGTATTGTGGAGGGGGCAGGATGGCAGAACCCAGGCAGATGGCGCTGTAGAAATTTGCATGAGTACTGTAGAAATTTGCCAACAGGGTTCAGAGATGGGGGCTGTGCTTAGGGTGGTGGTCAGAGAAGGCTTCTGGAGAAGCTGGGCCTTGAACGAGGAGCAGGCCGCGGGTCACTTGCAAGGTGGAAGGAGGAAGGTGCTCCACACAAAGTGAAGCGGGATGGCACGTGCGGAGGTTGGAGAGCTGTGGCCTGGCAGTGGAGCCTGGGCCTGCCCAGAGGACGGCTCACATAGCCATAATCGAGGCTGGAGGGCTGTGTCCAGGGCAGATTCTAGAGGGCCTTGAGAGGCCTCAAGTCTCCATTCTTCCTCACCAAGCTGAAAGGGTCGTTTCTGACCATCTGCCTGAACTCCTCCTTCGGCAGAGTGGGAAACAGAGGCCTGGAGAAGGGAAGCCACTTGCCCAGTGTTGCCCAGCACGCTGGGCAGGGCTGTGGTGCAGGCCTGGCTGTCTCTGAGGCATGATGGTGTCTCCTGGCACCGCTGAGGCCTCGCTGCCAGCTCGGAGCCAGGCATTCCCCACCGCGCTCCCTGGCTCACTAGGGGCCGGGAGTCTGCAGCTTGTGTCAGGTGAGGAGGAGAGGGTAGGCAGGCTTTTTGGCTCCTTCCCTGCTGAGCTGCCGCTCCCCTCCCCTGGGCCCTTCAGCCTCTTCCTAAAGCGAGAGCCTGGAGACAGGCAAAGTACAGCCTGCCGAGCCTCAGACTCCTCAGGCACCTCCCCAACCCCATGTGTTCAAAGAGATTCATTTTTCAAATGTGGTAACTTCCCTCCCTGCAAGACTAGCTTCAGATGTCCCGACTTGAGAATGCCAACTCCCAGTTTAGCGATGTCACTTCTAGGGACCAGGGGTCAGCTGGGCAGAAGGCAACGGCTCACGGCAGAGGAGGGGGAACTGTCCTGCTGGCCGGCTGAGAGTCTCTCTGCCGCCTCAGCCCCTTTGTTCCACCCGTCACCCAGGAAGGGGTGTGGATGCCCTTGAGGTTGGCCAGGCATTCAGTCCTTGTGTTTCTGGACACTTGTGTCTTTTCTGTCTTTGTGTACTTCTACCCGGCGCTCTCACCAGGCCCCCCAGCCCGCTCTCCACTCAGTGTGCTCACCACCTTTTGATTGCAGCAGGATTTTCAGCTGCCGGGTCAGTTAGTGGCATGAAATTGCAGTGAAGACGCAGGGCTGGGACTTGTCCCACGCTGGTCCAGCCAGGGGCCTCCCTGTGCTCCAGCGTGATGTTCTGCCACTTCCAGCCACCCACTTCTTGCTCGAGGCGCTGGGTTCGTGGTTGCATTTGGTGTGGTGCTCAGGGCGTCGTGTGAAGGGGCGGCACGGCAGTGTGCTGTTGAGGAAGGTGCACATAAAAGGACCTCAGTGGACCCACGGGTGACCGCAGGCAAGTCACGTCACCTCTCTGGCCATGAGCTCTCCTCACCTGCAGAATGGGGGGCTGATTTGGAGTGTGAGTCAGGATACCAAGCTCCCCCACCCTGCAGCCATACCAAGCTGGGCTGAGAAGCAGGCCATTTGTCCCTGGAGCTCCTGCACACCTGAGATCCCCTCATTCCCCTGGGTCTCTGAGAACAAGGCCTTCAGCCAGCTCAGGGAGAGCAGGCAGGGGAATCTGACCATGTGGGCAAGCCTTCAGCCAGCCCTTCCCAAGTAGCCAAATGGGTCACTAGCTGCAAACATCCCTGGATTTGTAATGATGATCACAGGGATCATGGGCTCCTGGACACCTTCGGAAAGGGCTTTGTGAGGCCAAATGCTTCACAGATTAAATTTCCGGAGAAAGAACAGCTGAGAAATAGTCCTAAGCTTCCCTGAGCCACTTCTGTGCTATGCAGCAAAAGGGTGTGTGTGTGTGCGTGTGTATGCGCATGCACACTTGCTTTTGCCTCTCCCTGATAAAAGGGAGGGGGTTAGGCAAAGGAAGGTGGTCCAATCCCAGGCCTCCCTCTTTCCCTGAGTCTGCACCGGCCAATGGGCCTGCTGGTGCTGCCTGTGTTTCCCAGGATGCTGGGAGACCAGAGGAATACGATTAGTGGAATTTCATGGCCGGGGTTTGGGGTGGCTTTTTTCCCCGTTTTCTAAAATAAAGCAATGTTTTGAAGAGTTGCCCTGGAGAACTGCTGAAAGCAGAGAGGGTGATGGACGTTTTTGGTCATGTCAGATGAGGACAAGATTGCCCGAGTGAGTGAGGGTGTCGCTCCCAGTCAGCCGGGCTTCCAGGGCCGCCCTGCCAGAAAGCAAGCGAGGGGCCTAATCACAAACAGGCCGGGATCAGTTACAACCAGAAGTGTTACTTTAGACTCTTGGCTTTGAGGAGGAGGAATGCAGTTTTCCTTGGCCCCCCTCCCCCGTCCTTCTCAAGTTAAACAAGATCTGTGAAAGCAATAGCTCTGGGCCTTAAGGAGAATTCAAGCCAGCTAGGGGTCTCAACGGCTCGGCATCAGAGGGCTCCATCGACCCCCCCTGGTGTTGGGCTGAGGGGGCATTTGTCCCATTTGCTGTCGCCGTTCCTCCTTGGGGTGAATTGGAGAATCCCATTTTCCAAGAATCTTTCTTGTCACCCAGGACCTCCTCACCTCTGTCTTGTCCACTGGCCAAGTGTCATGACCTTCTTCATATTTTAAGCTGGCATTTTCTGTGTTTTGGGCATGTGCCTGGGGGTGGGGCAGAGATCAGGATATAAAGGAAGATGGCTCAGTACCCCTTAACCATGATGCGAAGGAAACTGAGACTCAGGCTCTCACCCCTCCTGACCCCAGCCCGGCCCTGGAGGGGCCTTCTGCCCCCACTCCCCCTGCCTGGCAAGCATCAGATCAACTCCTTCACCCTTGGGTGTGAACAATGCTGCCCTGCCCCCGGCCCGAGAATTGACATTATGAGGGATCGTACTTTACTCTGGCAAAACCAGGGTTGGTAACGCAGAGACCTCATTTACAACAGGGCGGAATTTTAACCGACTATTCCCTGGAGAAGAGAGAGGAAGTTTACCTCATCACTGGAGTTTTGCACAGGGAGAATTAAACCATCCAGAGGTCCTCCTCGGTGCCTCCCTTTTGAGTATTTAACCCCATTCTCCTGCTTCCAGACCCCTGCCCTGAAATGGTCTCGTGTCCTTACCTCACTCTGGGCCCAGGACTCTGTAACCCCTAGGCCCTGCCCAGAAGCTAGCTTCCCAGTGTTTAACCAAGCTGGGGTCTCTGCTTGACATTAGGGATGGCAAAACGGCCAGTGTTCAGACTAACTAGATCCCAAACTCTTCGGTCTCTTGCAGGAGACACTGGGGAGGCCCCTGACGCTGACTAGCAGGTGCTAGGCAGGGAGATGAGTACAAAGCAGCTCACTTCTCAGAGCAGATTCACAGGGTGGATCACCTTTGAGAAATGATCCCAAAACGACTTTTATTTTTGCTCTGGGCAGCAAGGTGAAATCTGGCTAAATGGAATCTTGGTGGTGAGGGGCAGTCCCAGCATGCGAGGAAGTGGCCCAGAAGTGGGTCTTAGCACAGTGAATGCGATGAGCACAGTCACCCTCAAAGGTGCCACCTCTGTTCCAGAGTTTTAAAAAAGCATCAGGCTTCACTGCATGGTGGGCACAAACTTGCCTTCTTAGATTTAGAGAGCCTATACTTCTAGGGGGACCAGAGCACCTTTTTGGTGCTGATGTGGCAGCCGGGAGGAGGGTCCAGGGGCCCTGACCGCTCCTCATTGCCGTGCTCTTCCTCCCAGGTTGGGAAGGAACTCTGATCCAGACCAGGGCAGAGAGCCAGCCCGAGCCTGGGAGCTGGAGCCGCTAACACAGCATTGCCCATTTCCTGGGGAGTGAGGTGATAGCCTGCCATGGCTGAGGGCTGGGGCTCAGCGGGGGTGTCTTGGGCCTGTCGTTGTCAAGGTAGATTTAAAGGGAGGAAATCCTCATGACTTACCCCCACCCCCAATGTCTGTTATCTGATTCCTCCCACCCCCTGCCCCGCCCTGACACCACTTCTAGAATGCAGTCTCTCCTCCGAGGGCCCTCAGTGGTGCGATGACCCCAAGGAGGCCCCGAGTGATGGCATGTGTAGGCCAGGCCAAGTCAGTGTCCTCTCCCAGCTTGCTACTCCATGTCTCTGCCGTTAGGTACCAGGAACTTCCTGCTGAACCGTGGTGGGGGCAGTGATCAAAGGCCGGGCTCTATCCAGAGTGAAAGAAAACAAAGCTAAGTAAACAAGGGAGCAAGTGTGCAGTCAGGAGTTGGAGATCAGACTTTTCATTCATTCATTCATTCAGGCACCAAGACACAGCTGAACAAGAAAGACCTGATCCCCCATCTTCATGGAGCTGATGGTCTAATGGGGAAGCAGACAGTTACCCGCTTCTGGCCAGGCTGGGGGGACTGTGGTCCCTAAGGGGTTTTGAGTGTTGGGGCAGCCGGGAAGGAATCGGAGACTGACAGAAGAGCTGGGTCATCATTGGTCCTCACAGGCATCAGTCCCCACTGCCTTACCAATCACTGTGACTGGCACATCATTAGAATGAGAAGCCTGCATGGTGTCTAGGGCATCTGAACTAGGGGAGAATCTGCTTTGAGTATGGTCTTTTCACCTTGGATTGGGGTAAGATCTGCACTAGACCAGTTCTTAGGAGCCAGGAAGAAAAGATGGTACTCGGAGGCAATGACAGATGGGAAGAGAAAGGGGGCAGGAAGAAGCTCATTGAGAACCGATTTCTAAATCACCACAAATCTACCTGGGTCTCCAGTAGACTTATCCCAGGACAAGGGCATTTGGGGTTTAATTAAAGCCATCTGCTGCTTTCTAGAGGCTATTACTATCAGAAACCTATGGGAAAAGCAAGAAAGGGATGATTGAAGCACCTACCGTGTGTTGGCAGTGAACTAACTGGTGTTTTTTCCCTTGTAATCATCACAGCCTCCCTGTAAAGTACAGGTGTCGTGACTTCATTATGGATAAGAAAGCTAAGGGCCAGAGTGGTTAAGTAATTAGCCAGGTGCTTCCCCATACACTCTGCTGCCTCCTGATTAATCCTCTGTGGGTTCCTGTTGGGTCTGTGTTGATCCTGAGTAAGGCCCGGTGGTGAGGGGAAGCTATTTTTGGTGTTTTGTCTCTGCAGCTCCATCCCCCAGGGCGGGAGGTGGGAACAGGTCCCTGGTGCTGGCCATTCCAGAGCTCCGAGTTGCACCCACCAAGCATAGGGCTTTGATCATGTTCCCTGTATGAGAAGCTGGGCACCGAGCGTCCCTGTGGAGGCCTGTGGGGCTGCTGACGGGCTTAGGGAGCAGCTGCTGGTGGCATCCCTCCACATTCCTCCAGGAGCCTCACCCAGGGCGTGGGCTTGCCCTAGTGACTGGCCTGTGCTGCCTCCCTGAGCTTTGCTTTTCCATTCCTGTAAGGGGAGAGGTCCAAAATGAAAGTGGTCCAATCAGGTGTACAAGCAGACCTCCAGAGCTTGGGAGCAGGTGTTAGCTTACTGGGTGATCTTGTGTGAGTTACACAAGCAACAGACATCTCTGAGCCCCCATCCCCCTAGGTGAGCTGGGGGTGCTGTCCCATGCCTGGGAATGCTGCCCAGGGACTGAATAGCTGCACTGGTTTCTGCAAGGCAGACGGCCCAGGAGCCAGAGGGTTGGGAGCTGAAGAGAAGATGCCCAGCACTGACCCCAGGAGCTGGGCTTGAGGGATGCTGTGGACAAAGAAAGCAGAAGGAACTGTGCCGTGACTGTAGAAGCCAGGGAAGGAGGAGGAAGGCCTTGTGCCCATCTGTCATTGCACACCATTTTCAACAACTGCTTACTGAGCCCCTCATTTTGTGGAAAGCACTGAGCCAGGCAGGGGCTTGAAAGAATGCCAAGGTGAGCAAGTCTTGGCCTTTGTCCTCAAAAAGCTCTCGGTCCTCCTGTGAGAGACGGCCAACCTAAACCTAAGGTCAGAGTGCTGTGGGGGCAGGAGGGCAGGAGAGCGGAATCCCGGCAGGTGGGGAGTCACAGGAACTTTACAGAGCTGGTGGCTTTGAAGGATGAGACCTGGGTCCAGAGATGGATCAGAGGGACCAGCACATTTGGGAGCTTCTGAACCTTGCTGGGTGTGCATGAAGAAAGCAGGGCCATTTCCCCCCAGAGCCGAGAAAGGCTTGTGTTCAAATCCCACTCTGCCACCCAGAAACCCCTTTTCCTATCTTTTAATCTCAAAGCAACTCTAGAGGTAAATAGGGCAGGTGCCTTGATGTCCATTTTTCAGATGAAGAAACAGTTTCAGAAGGGTAAGTGGTTTGCACAAGAACAAGCTTTGCAGCTTGATGGTGGCCAAGCTCAGATTTGAACCAGGGGCTGCAGATTCTTAACCCAAAGCTCCTTCTCCAAGATCAGTGTTTCCCAGAGTGTGGCACATGCGTGTGTGCTAGTGGACACAGCATTAAATGGCATTGAATCCCACCCTGAGAAGGAGTTTAGGTCAAGGGGAAAGTCCCCATCTGGGCCTCCTGTGTTGTTAACACCTCTCTAACACTAGCAGACATCATTTTTGTGTTTGACCAGAAGGAAAGCTTGTCCTGGTTTAGGTATCTTGCTAGACTTGCCTTAATATCTTTCTAGAACTTCATAGCATTGTTTTCACTGTATGCATTTTTTTAGTTGTCTTCTATTTATACCAAGGGATACTTGATTTTCCATTTAGTGTAGCATAGGAAAATCTCTATTTTTTCTTTCTTTTTCTTATTTTTTTAAGTTTTCAAGATTTATACTCTATAACCATTAAGAAACAATTCCTGAGCAGTTGTAGCTCAAAGCAGTTGAGAGCCTGCTTCCGATGTATGAGGCCCCAGGTTCAATCCCCAGTACCTCCTAAAAACAAAAATGAAAAGAAAAAAAAACTCTCATTGGGGAGCAGATGTAGCTTAGTGGTTGAGCACCTGCTTCCCATGTACGAGGTCCTGGGTTCAATACCCGGTACCTCCTAAAAGAAAAACAATTTCCCCTTTCCCCCTCTCACTATCCCCTAGTAACCTCTGATCTACTTTCTGTGTCTATGAATTTGCTCTTTCTAGATAGTTTAAGTGAAATTGTAAAGTATATGTCCTTATGTACCTTGCTTATTTAACTCAGCATAATGGTTTCAAGGCCCGTGCAAGTTGCGGCATGACTCAGAATTTCATTCCTTCTTGCAATGACCATACCATTTTACATTCCCAAGGAAAATGTCTTTTTAAAATACATTTAAAGTTTTTAAAGCAAAGCCGGTTTGAAAAAAAAAACAACAAAGAAAACATTAATACAGGTGCTCCTCAGTTAATTATTTGCATGCCTGGTGCTCTCTGGTGCCTGAGGTTTGGGGAATGCAGGGTTACAGGATACCAAATGGGACACTCCTTCCTGGGTACTCTCCATGTCCCACAGCCTCCTAGGGTGACACTAGTGACTCCCAGATTCCAATTGGGAAAGGAGCCTGGAAAAGCATCGGCATTCATCGTGGCTGCTCCCCACACCGCGGAGAAGAATCCACGTTGTCAGAGAGCTGTTCCCGTCAGGCGGTACAAAATTGTGCAAGTCCTCTATTTAAAATTCCCCCAAATCAAGAGAGGGTTGAGAGGGAGAAATGCCCAAGACAAATTGCGGAGTGGTTTTGTTTTGTTTATAGAGATGGCCTTTAAGGTTGAAATTGCCCCCCGTTTTATTTTTGCCCCAATTGAAAAGGGGCTGAACTCAGCTGGAGGGCTGGGGTGGTTGTCAGCCTAAGGCTTTTAGTCAAAGCAACTCAATTCTGGGGCCAAGAAGCCTCCATTTTTAGCAGAAAGAGAAAAGGGGGAAAATGCACATGGTCATACGTATACACTTCTTGGGCCTTCGAATAAGCTGCTTCAGAGAATGAGGAGGAGCCCTTACTTTTTTTTTTTTTTTAAAGATTTATCCCCCCCTTGCTGCTTGTGTTTGCTGTGTCTTTTCTGTGTCTGCTTATCTCCCCCTTGCTGCGAGGTCCTGCTGCATCAGCCCACCGCGCCGCGCGGGCCGGCCTGCCCTCACAAGGAGGCCCCGGGTTCGATTGAGCCACACCCGCTTCCCAAGCCCTTACATTTCAAATGACCAGTCACAGCTACAGGAGTTACCTGAGCTCTCTCTTCTCCAGAATGGAAATCTACATAGAAAGCGCCAGGCCCCTTGCTGGGTGCCTTCCACTCTTTTTTTCTTTTACTCCCCCCTCTTAGAGTACATGCTATTGAATATTCCCATTTCACCAATGAGAACACCAAGGTGCGCTCTCTTTCTTCAGCCATTTTGAATGACCAGGCATCGTTCTGGTTCAGTATTTCCTAAAATACAGGCCACTCAACACCATGATACCCGAGGTGGTTTCTCGTACAGAGGCAACTTCAGATACTTCTGCATCACACAGCAAGAAAAGTCAGTCCCTTTTCAGTTCTCTTCCAAGGTTGATGATTTATCTCAGTTTGACATTTGAATATCTAACCCCTCTCTAATAAATCTCCCTTTTTATCAAAGAGAGAGCAGGCTACAGGCTCAGCCACTTGTAGCAGCACAGCTTGAAGTTCCTACATTGCTTTGTTCTCACTGTGTGTGCTTTCATGGTTGGGGGCTGTGGTCCTGGTGGCTTCCTCATGGTGGTGATCTGAAGTTTCCTTAATAAGTTACCTTCTTTAAGTTAAAAAAAAAAAAAAGGCAAATTGCTGTAAATGTATTTATTTTGTAACCACAGTCTATGTAGTTCAGAAGTCATGCATGGTGTGGAAACATCTGAGATTTGAGAAATGCTGATCCAAAGTCACTCTCCTTTGGCCAAACCTTTGGGTAAGAACTTGTCCCAAAAAACTGTTGCAGCCCTGGGTGTCCTGCCTCACTATGCTCAGTGGGCTCAGAAAGGGAGAGGGAGGAACAGTTTGGGGGGTAGGGGCTGAAAACTACCTGTCAGCCTGCTTTTCTGGAGCGGGGAGGGGAAAGGGTGGAAGCCAAACCTGTGGCTCCTGAGAATTGCGTCTACTCTGTAGACACTGATGGAATGGAGGAGCAGCAGAGGGGACCAGTTTCCCTGGCTCATCTGTCAGATGGAAACCTGAGGAACTAAAAGAGCAGGCAGCGCTGGTCAGCAAAGGAGTTGAAGGGTAGCTGGGGGTCAGACCTGGGTGCTAGTCTGGCTCTTGTCACTCCCCAGATACGCGCCTTGGGTAAATCCCTCCTCGGTGTTTCCTAACAGTCTATGATGTCACTGACTTTGGGAACAGACTTCTCCCAGCAGACGTACTGAACTTACAGTCACCACAACTCCTGGACCTTTATCATCCTCACTGCCAAGTAGGGGACCCACACAATCGAGATCTGCCGGGACAGTCCCGGGGTAGCTGTTACCCGGGCGTCATTATTAATAGTGCTCCCGACTCATGCTCAAAAGCAGGGACTGAATCATCTCTGATCTCTGTACTAAGCCATGTCCTTCCGTGTCTCTAATGCTCTTCATCTTGTGGCACATGACCTGTCATTACC